>OMLP01045949.1:0-27785 GCA_900302685.1 Spondyliosoma cantharus
TTTGGATTGATCTGAAGGCTGCTGCGAAATGGACTATACTTTCTGCTGCTATCCGTCTTTTCCCTGTGTCATTTTCTATGTATGCTTGTGTTTGTGTTTGTGTGTGTGTGTGTGTGTGCGTGTGTGTGCATGTGCACGTGTGCGGTGTGTGTGTGTGCGCGAGCCAGAGAAATAGAGAAAGCCACGATGTGGGGCGTGATCTTGTGGACATGGGTGCATCACGCCAGGGGCTGGTCAGTGGAGGTCAGGGCCGTTTCTGTCTTTTTCAGGGCCCTATGCAAGATGCTGTTCGGGGGCCCCTATTTTGTGAAACTTCGATGGATAGATTCCTAACCCTTTTAGGTGATCCACAAAGATGCAACAATCTATTACATTTTAAGAGGAAAACAGGCTAGAGTCGTGAACACCTCTCTCAAATTAAAATCAAACATTTTAAGTTGACCCACCCTAGCAAGTTGAACTGATAGAAAATGATAATACTGATGCAGTGTTCCTCAGAAATGTTTATTTTAAATTGTAAAACATTTTTAAACTTAAACATCCTGGTCCGGTGGTGCTGAAGGCAGCCCTGCTGCTTCCTGGTCCGCGGCTCCAAAATATTTCAGAATTACTCCTGCAAAGACAAAACTCCTCAGGTTACCGAGCAAAATAGATCCTAAGCAAATATTCATACAATATAATTGAGTTATGTTATGGACTAATGCAGAAATTCGTAATCTGTTTGTATTTTAAACTTTGCAATATGCAGTGTCCCTTTTGCAATATACAGTGTCCCCTTAAAGCATGCACCCAATTTCAAAGGTGTCACTTTTAAGCAGTTTTCAACACATAGTACTTGTTAGAGTAATAAACAAAGATACATGACTGATGACGACTATGTGATATTGAAGGAATATTTTTGTGTATATTTCACAGGGTATTATATATGTATTATATATGTATATATGTATTATATATGTATTATAAAGTGAACTACTTGTGCCTAACTGATGATATGGTCTTAACCTATATTCTTTGGGCAGAACAAACGGTCATATATAGTGCTGTGCAATATGGACAAAATTTCATATCTTGATATAGCTAATTTCATATCCCGATAATGATATATATCCCTTGGGGTTCTGCTTCTGTATCCGCATCTGATGTAATGTTACTAGTAACGTTATTTTCGTCTTCCATTGCGCTCTCCTCCGTCTCCGCCATGCTGCTTTGCCTCTGTTTACTTCCGAGCGACCAGTGCCGTAAACGAGTCATTGCGGGTGACGTAAAAATGCTACCACAAAGCAGTAGCGTTGCTGCAGATACATTCGCCTTCATACAATTAACTTGTTTTGAACTCAAAATTGGATGTCCACGGATTTACATGCCGTATTAAATCACAACCGTAGTGTACGTTAATGTTAGTGTAGCAACAGTGCTAAACAAGTAGCCTACACATTAAAATTACGATATAAACAACAGAGGGTTATATCCTACGGTAGACATTTTTTTATCACACTACGATATATATCGTAATATCGCACACCTCTAGTCATATATAGTATAGTTTACTTTAAATTTACTTTGATTTGACAAAGTAATACATCAAAAACATAACTAAACTGTAGGAATGTAGGCACATTTGTTCAAATTATATTGTCACAATGAATATTCTAATAAATGTGATAAAGAAAGACTGCAACTAACTCAGTAGAGTTAACAAAAATCCACTGCCACATTAATCCATAATAATCCACAATAGGCCTAAAATGCATTAGTGTTGTTTAGCAAACTTCACATTAGAGACCTATAAACTGAGAACACACTAAAATAATCCTAAAGTAATGTTACGTGGCAAATATTTAACAGCAGATGAGGTCTATGACGGAACAGCAGCTCCCACTGGACCAGGATTAACAGACATGACAGACATCTGCCTAACAACACACCCTCCCTCCCAAATGTCATGCCAACGCACTGGACCTGCTATAATTCAGTTGTCACCTCAGTCAACCAGTCTTATGGCATTCACATGTGACATATACATTTTATTTTAGCACTTTCCTAAGGCAAACACTTGAGCGAGCTGAAGATTCGGCATTAGCTCCCCCTCCACCCACATCATGAAAACAAACCTTACCTTTATCCTGTGAGCGTTTTTCTTCATCTAGTTTTTCTTTTTTCTTATTTCTGAACCAGATAAATAGGTTTGTTTTGATGCCATGCCGTAAATGACCGGCACCGGCGGCTCATCGCAACTCGCCTCGCCTCGCCTCTCCTCGCATAGTAGTACTGGTTGTCATAGCAACACAGTGCGGTAGACACCAGATCTGACCAATCGGTAGAGAGCAGATCTGACCAATCAGCCGGCCAGGTGCCAAGTACTTTTCACACCTTTTCCGTCAGATCACTCCTCAGATATTGAGACTGGACTTGCAACTTGAGGGGGCCCCCTAGTGGTGCGGGGGCCCTATGCACCCGTATAGTCCGCATATAGCAAGAAACGGCTCTGGTGGAGGTAACCGCGAGACTTGTGTCAAATGGGTGGTTTTCTTTACTTTTTCAAAGACCTTGTGTTAATTAAAATCCACCACTTTCTTAAATGCAAACTATTTTTACGAGGGTGAGCAGTACTCAATAAATAACTATATTGTACACAAAACATTTATTGTACAAGAACTAATTGAGACAATGTCTTTTCTTAAAAGAGGGGAGTCTTTTCTTAAAAGCAGAACTAAAACAAATGTTAAAATCCGACAGTCTGTGAGCTCACGGCCATGATCCAGCCTTTGTCCTCCGAATTATCGTCTGTCTGCTCCACCTCGGCTGAACTGCTCCCAGCGGTAACGTGGACAGCCCTTTTGGGCAGCTCCTACTTCGTCCGATCACATCCAGAAGCCTCCTACACTATTACTGGTGTCACTGGTCGGCCTCGATGTCTTCCACTACCGCTGCCCTCTTGCCTCTTGCCGGTGTGTCAGCGTCTGTCAGGAAAAAGCACCAAGCATCCGACTACCTGGCCTGTCTAATCAAACAATCTGTGGGCCTGCACTAGTCAGCCAATTGGCTACTGCAGGTGTCAAAGGTTGCATTCAGTGTTCAAAATCATAATCGGCCGTTTCTAAATCATACATGTAATCAACTCAAATGAAAATACACTCCAATCATAAACAATCATAACTGAAGAGGTCACAGAACACACATGCAAATAGATTAATAAAACATGCAGTTAAACAACATACACAAAACACGGCACATAATAGAAAAACAGATATAAACAACAGTAATGCACCAACATGACACTTGAACAAAACAATGGCGGAACAGCGCTTGGTGTCTGAATTACTGTGAAGCCCGTCCAATGGAAAAAGGCTTGAAGACAAAGTAAACGCCTGGCAGGCCTGCCAGAGGTGTGTGTTTGAAAGGTGTACAGTACACGCTACCAATAACTAGGATCTGCCCAGACACTAATGAAGCTTCTCACTGTAATATGTATGTATAATCGCACTTGTTGCGATTAGCATGTATCAGTCCACCTAATCAATCCAGCTTGTTCCTCGGCATCGGTTTATGGCATTGGCTGTTGTTCTATCTGTGGGCTGATGGTGGCTGTTCTCTGAGCTGAACAGCGGGACAGTGGAGGAAAGAACGGTGTTGACGTGGGCGAAGAAAAGCGGGGCCCAGTGGCAGTCCGTCTTTTTTTTCTGAGGGAAATTCCTCACTTCTGCTGAGATGAGAGGCTGGGTTGCACAGCGTCTCCTCTGGCTCCAAGTGTGTTAAGCAAACAAAAAATGGTCTGTTGCTCATCCAGCAAGGTAGACTGTTGCCTAGACAAATGTAAAATCCATATGTTTGGGTTCTCCTTTTAGTAAGTTTTGCTGGAAAGTGAGTGGAAAGTTGGTGTTTTCAGCAACCAATTATGGTGGGAGTTGCAGATAATGCCGCTGTACTTAAAACCCTAACCCCTAGCCCTGTTTTGCCAGAACTACAGTGCCTTTCAGTGCCTTTTAGGCACTTTTAGAAAATTAGTTAATGATGGTTGACATCATGTAGTGTCATTTTCATTTAGCTAATCTTTCATTTGCTTTTTATTTACTTTAATTTTATGTGGCTATTCATGTTTTCTTATGTTGTTTTACACTTCGGTCAGAACTCTGAGTAGCCTTGTTGTTGAGAGATGACACACAAATAAACTGCCTTGTCTTCCACCTACCCGTTCGCTCCTCTGACCACTCCACCACCCTCCTGCATCCACAGCTACATTTACAGTATGCAGAGTTCCTGGCTCAGCTTCTCCAGCAGCCAATTCATCATTACCTGAGGTAGTCAGTGTTAGCCTAATCAAGGCTTTGATTAATTGAATGAGGAACAGTGAGAGGTGGGCCAGGATCAGCAGGCCTTCAAGCTCAGTCGCTCATTCTCCTCGTCTTTGTCCCAGCTTCATGGAGAGCTGGCTGGCTGCAGTACGGGCCATGGTGGTGCTGCTGTGCATCAGATCAACTCTATGCAGAGAGGCTGGTACTTGTGAGGAAACAGATCCCAGAACAGTGAGGCCACTAGAACTACTCTTACATTTTTCCGTTTTCCTATAAAGTTGCTCATACTGCCATCATATGTGATACATAATAAATAAACTATATTTACTTTTGTAATTGTATTATCCCTGTGTTTTTCCTTGTTTCATCTTATCTCATGAAGGTTAAGGAAGCAGTTAACTATGCCTAGGACAAAACTTTTTTCCATAAACGTATGCATTTGTTAGGGCCCAAGCAACAAAACTGTGTAAGAAGCCTTTTGTAATCCAAAGGATTATTAGGGGTTGAACACTGAAATGGTGTGTGGACCCAATTGTAATCCAAATAACTATTTATTAGGGCTTGAGCACAGAAGCTCTTGAAATGGAAGGAATTATTATTTCTCTTTGTTTGTTTCTTTAAAATAACTGTTTTTTTTGAGGGGCCAGAGTGCTTGAAAACTCATGAAACTACATGGTGACACTCTAACACTAAAAATGGCCCACTAGTGCACCTTAACGAGCAGCCACAGTGGCAAGCTTACATTTTCATTAAAGGGGCATGGCTATAGCGGGTGGCAGATATTGATGGTTCGCCAACAAAAAGCAAGTTGCTGTTATTTCATTGAACATAGTCAAGTCTGACATAAATTTCACGTTTGGTAAGAGGCCCTGCCTGAATGTTTACGTGTGTCGATATTCTGTTACAGCACCCCCTACTGGCAGCAGGAAACCGTTTTTTTTTTTTTTTTAAGAAGTGATGTAATCAAGCTGATGTGGCGCCATGAAACAGAAAATTACTATCAAGCCATTGTACATATTCAAATCTGCCCCAGACCTCACAAATTTCCTTCAGTCCCAGCCTGAAGACATTGACATGCCAATATTCTGTTACAGTCATAGTGCCCCCTAGTGGTAACAGGAAATTATACTTTTCGATGCGTCTTGCAATAGCCTCTGTGGCTAGTTTGATGTACATGCATGAAATGCAGTGCGCATATGTATCGCACCAACATTTACAAATAAGTTTCTTGGTGCCACTACCCCAACCTAACAAAGAATCAGCATTTTTTCTTAATTTTTCTGCTCATTTTTGGTGATTTGCACTTTTTGTATTTTGACAAACTACTCCTACAACTTTAACCAGATCAACCCAAAGTTCATCTTCAGTTTCTTAAAGCTGGACTTTTCATTGAAGGGCGTGGCAGTGGTGGTGTGGCAAATATCGGTGATCCACCAATAAACAGGAAACTCACGAACATTTGCAATGTCGTCAAATTCTGAAAATTTACGTCTGATACGGGTCTAAGGCATAGGCATAGAAAATTGGCTTGATAGCACCCCCTAACCATTTTCAAAACTGAAGCCCCCTCTTTAACTTTGATTGAAATTACATGACAGTTGTTACGCAGAGCTAGCATACCCAGGCTTAAAAAAGAGTTTTGTGGGCTTATACCCTAAACCAAACTAAGTTAACTTTTGTCTTTTGTTCCCCCAAGTTGCAAGCTGTGTCCTTGTCTCACTCTCCCCCTCTCTCTCTCGATTCTCCTCCTCCTCCTCCTTCTCCTCCTCCTCCTCCTCTCTTTTCATTCAGGCTCCTTTCTGCTGGACCATGGCCCCCTGGGTAAATCTCTTTCTCCTGGCTCCCGCTTCCTCATGTATTGACAGATATGGATCGTCGTACCCTGGGCTCCCATGGATGATTGCTCTCTTCTCTTTTACTATCTACTTATATCTGTACTTCTGTAAAACATAATCCCTTTTGCATGCTGATGTTGTTGTTTTTTCTTTTTTGCTAATTATGTTGTATGGCCTGTCCTTTTCCAGGTCACTACGATAGAGTGGAGACTGGCCCTGGTCTGTTCAGCTGTCCACACTCTTCACATATATTTGATATCATTTCCTTTTATCAGATATTTTGTCACTGAATTTTGTAAACTGTGTTCTGTACATGTGACATCTATTGCATGTCTGTCCATCCCTGGATAGGGATCCCTCCTCTGTGGCTCTTCCTGAGGTTTCTTCCATCTTTTTCTCTCGTTAAAAGTTTTTCCTCACTTGAATCGAGGGTCTAAGGACAGATGGTGCCATTCACTGTACTGATTGTAAGATTCAGTACTGTTTGCAGTTCATGTGTCAACTTGCTGTTGGAGAGGAGAAAAATTATAGCTAGTACTGGCATATTGGCACTGCAAATATGAGTATTGAAGCTGTTTCAAATTTTCACAATGAATATCTATCGATATTTTAATATGTTGAAAAAAAATGTAATCGACGATTGTCAACAAGTGAATACAAGATAGTAGAGGGCTGCCCAAAGTGGGCCTGTCACAGGAATATACTTGGACAGAAAGTCAGCCTGGGACTTTGAGATGGGGAGGCCCTAGTATTAGGTTGTGTGCATGCCAAATCTTTGGTTGTCCCGTGGAAAATGCTGTTTTGGTTTGATAAATATGGACATCTTTTGTGGGGTCAGTGGTGTACTCTGCCTCTGCCTTTGCTGATTCTACTGGTACATCTGTGTGTAAAGAACATCAGTAATCACTAAGATTACCAATAACTAATTTTATCATTGGAAACGAACATAGATATCTATTTCCATGAATTCATTCAATGAAGGCAATAGTGGAGAGGCTCCTAATATATGTGTGATTGGACTTGGAACATAAATATACAACTCAATCTTAATATATCTAATTCTATGCTTAAAATGATTGCCTACCCAGCCCTGCACATTGCACCTACAACTGTCAGTGTTTTCATCATCACTGGCCTGTCTCGTGGCAACAGCAACCTTCCACTGTGGACAAGCTCGTCGGTTTGGCACATTTAGCTGTACCTTGTGCCAACACTTTGCACTTTGAAGGTCAGTCCAAATTGGGAGGGGTCTCCCCTATCCCCCCTCGTTATTGAAAGTATTTGACCCAGTCTCACAGGCAGCATTCTGCTCTGTGCTGCTGTCTGTGCTGGGCCAGACTAACTTGTGCAATGGCCATTTCTACTGACATCAGAAATTGAAAAGTAGAAATTTCATGACCACTGGCCGGTTTGGCCTGTTTCAGGAGTCTTCCCAAACCTCCTGATGGACAGTCCACCCCTGGCCTGTCATAAGGCTTCTGGCTTGCCAGTGAAAAATAAATTAATAAATCATATAAATTGGTTTATGCTGTTAACTATTTTGTGAGGTAATGCTCTTTGAATATTAACTTTAGTATTTTCTGTTGGATTTTTCTAAATCTGAGCACGGTGGGCACGGAGTTAAACTATGCGCAGAAAGTCAGTCAATGAAAGCAACTTGGGATACTAGCATAATTTTTGTATCATCACAATTCAATAGAATAGGTCTTTCTTGTGGCAAATAGTCCAATATTAAGTTTTAGTTTGTCTATCAGGGGCTGCCAATACATTATAAAGTGGTTGTAGCTATTTTATTTATTCTGGACTGGAGCAATTCCATTAGAACCGAGTTCCAAAATCCAGTTATGTTGTATGCATTTTTGATTGTATGAAAGAAACATATTATATCTAGCATTTTGGATCAGTACAAGGTTTGTTTAGTAGATTTGTACAAAAAACAGCCTTGAATCCATTCAATAATGAGGGCTCACAATTGTAGTAATTTTGTTGGCTGCACGTGACTAAAATGTGCTCTCTATTTAAATTGTCATACATACATATAGGACTCCATATGTTATGGAGTCTTAGGCTAAAGACCTATGTGATGAATTACGTGAAGTTATATCTCCTATTGTCTTTTCCAGCATTATTTTGACATGATGGTTAGCATAACGCAATTTACAACAACTCATCTAATTTCTTATATCTTATTCTATTTTTTGTTGTCATTGTTTTATTACTTTACATTTTGCAAGATGTCTTTGGTACATCCCTTTTTTGTTTGTAACATATTTGTATATTCATAAATTATATTTTAGGATTTTTCTGTCACTTACAAAAATACACACTCACAAATTTCAGTTATTTTGTGTGTGCGCCTATGTAGCCACGATCAACCTCTTAATCCCATTTCAGCCCTCTTACGTAGATATAGCAAACTAGCAAAACTTGATTCATCTGGTTTTACCATCTAACACAGTTTTGAATGAACTCCAAACCATAAAATGAGTAAGACCAAATAGCTTTTTTACCAAGACAAAGTTTCTGACAGAATCCTGTGAAAAGTAAAACAGACATGACACCAATTTTGTTTTTCCAGTGCTACAGGTACCATAACACACTGCCAGAGGAGATAAAATGCCCAGCTTTCTCCGCCTCTACCTCCTCTGCTCCTTTCTCACTCGCTGTCATACTCACTCACTCCCTCACTCATTCATTCGCTCGCTTACTGGATCACACAGTCACACACACATAGCTGTAGAGCCCAGATAAAACATTCTCGCAGAGTGTGAATGTGGGAGAAGAAAAATGTCATTGGGTAATCACAGTGAAGCGTTACCAGTCATTACTCTGTGCTGTCACTCAGAGATGAGAGACAAGGCTGCCAGTCATATGAATCCATGACTGTCTGCAGTCGGTCAACGTTCGATTGATTCTATTCCTCCTTCCCCTTCTCATCTCGTTTCTTTTTTCCTGCTGCTTTAGGAGACACGGTTAATGAGTCAGCTTTGCTGAATTTGTTTCTGTGCTTCCTGGAAGGTGGACAGCTGAGTGAATCTCCTACATCTGCTGGAATTAAGATTGTTGCACCAACAGAAGCCATGCTGCTGCTTAGGATAAAAGCCTGCGGAGTAGCATGTATTGCTGGGTCGCTGAGCATTGACAGCCTGAAGTAGTGCGGCTCAGTTTGAATGTGGTTTGCTTTTATCATTGCCATGTTTGTTGGTTAAATGGTACATAAGTTAAAGCTGCTAAAATTAACATTTTGAAAAAAGCAACTTGATAATGATAATGTGTAATGTGGTGCTCGCTGAATCTGCAGCTCCCTCACCTTTATGGAGTTGGTTTCAGCTCATTGTTCTGCTGTCTAGCCCAAAACTTTACTGTTTTTTCTTTTACTCTCACCGCTGTCATAACATGACATAACATAACATAACGAGAAAAAGCTCTAGAACCCAGTGATAACACTACCTGCTCAGCACCAAACAGCAGACAAGCACAGTTAGACATGAGCTGGTAAACACGATGGAGTATTTAGAAGCTAAATAGACAAACTTAATGCAGTTTTGGGATATATGCTTACTTTCCAACTTTCTGAGAGTAGGATGAGGAGATGGATATAAATCTCATGTTTGTGTGTCAAGTATAAAGTCAGTGTCAGGACTTGTGCAAAAACCTTAAGCAGGTGGAAACAGCTAGCATGGCTCCATCCATAGTTCAAAAATACACCTACCAACAAAATAGTGGTTTGCGCCAATTTAAGGCCAGTTCTCCTCTCCGAAGAACTGGAGGAGAAATGGTAAATGATAAACTTCCAGTTCTCACTGAAGAATAAAAAAAAACATGTTGACCACAACTCTCCATTCATACACACACATTTAACATTCTGTTTTTGCTCTTTGTCACTGCAAGGCGTTACTACAGCAACGCTTATCTCCATTTTGTTAACATCTGCTTCCCCATAGCAGACAAAGTGAGAGAGACCGCTTGAGGTGCTGCATTCCTCCCTTTGGTACAATAATCTAAATAATATCCTGTAGTCTGAAGCATTATTGTTTATTTGATTAGTGAAATTTCCCCTTGTTTGTGTGTTGAAATCAGATTTCAAAATGGGTTAGGACAGTTGTAGTTTGAGCCCAGCTCATTGATTCACATGTTTTTTATAAAGTTTACTTTTTGTTTACTATTCCCTGACACAAATGCATTCACATTTCTTGTAAAACTTTAGGTTGGATTGAAACTTCACGAGAACTGATGCACGGGCAGAAACAGGAGCAATCTTTCTAACCATACTAATGAGAATGCATGGCTCATAAAGGAAATTGAAAAAGAAAATAGAAATTGTAAAATAATCATTTGAAATGTAAAAGGCAAATAAATGACAAAAGTGAAATTTAAAATTTCATTTAAAGATTAAATTCAATACTTGAAATAAATTTGGCTGGCCAATCCATTGTATACCCACTAAGGTAAATGAGACATATCCACACCGCCGCACCAGTAGCCCCATTCACACAGAGAAGCTGCATTAACACTGCAGCGGCTGTTCGCCAATTCTCCGCCATTGGTCATTCACACAGAGCCAGCGCTAGGTGAACCGCTGTGTAATTCACACAGAAAGCTGGCGCTGCGGCTCCTAAAGAGGCGTGACAGTACACATCATGATGATGACCTCTGTGTGTTTTCAAGGTGTTTCCCTGGTGTCCTCCTGTCAATCTAAACCCGCGGACAGTTTATCATCATATGGATGCTGTTATAATGTGTTGTGATTGAGATCTGGACCCACCAAACATCCTGGAAAGTGACAAAGTTACGTTTTCGCGCTAAATTACATAATTACATAATCGCCGTCAGTAAACTAATAATAATAATAATACATTTTAATTGATGGCGCCTTTCAAGGCACCCAAAATCACCTTACATGGAATAAAAGCATACAATAACAACATCACAGATTATTAAAACCAAACATTGACCTAAAAAAAGAAAAGACAAGTGTAGTGCACAGTGACCAGTCAGAGTGAGTATGCCATTTTGAACCGGTGGGTTTTGAGTTTGGATTTGAATGTTGTGATGGAGTCTGACTGACTTATGTGTGAGGGGGAGGGAGTTCCATAGTCTGGGTGCCGAGCAGCTGAAGGCTCGGGCACCCATGGTACTAAAGCGTGGTGTGGGGATGATGAGTAGTCCAGCAGAGGTTGAGCGGAGGGTGCGGGAGGGGCTGTATTCTTGGAGGAGGTCGCAGAGGTAAGTGGGGGCTAGATGGTGGAGAGCTTTGTATGTGAGGAGGAGGTTTTTGTAGTGGATGCGGTATTGTACCGGGAGCCAGTGAAGTTGGATGAGAATAGGGGTGATGTGCTCAGACGATTTGGTGCGGGTGATGATCCGGCAGCCGAGTTCTGAATAATTTGCAGTCTGTTGATGAGTTTGGTGGGGAGTCCGGTGAGGGGGACACTGCAGTAGTCAATGCGGGAAGTGACAAATGAGTGAACCAGGATTTCGGTGCTGGATTGGCAAAGTGATGGACGGAGTCTGGAGATGTTTCGGAGGTGGAAGAATACAGTCTGGGTGATTTTGAATGTGGGGTGCAAATGAGAGGGTGCTGTCACCATCTCAATGTCCATTCCCTTGATGTTCACCTATGTGCAGGAGTTGTCTGTGCCTGCCTGTAGGCAGGGTGGAGGACAGAGAGGCATGATTGAAATCCCCAGAGATCAGGAAGAGGGCCTGTGGGTACTATGTCTGCAGTGAGATTTTGACTGAGTGGAGAACATCACAAGTTGCATGGGGGAGCGATATATACTGAATATATACACAGAACACTGCATACACACACCTTTGTAAACTGCCTCGGGAAGGAGGTACGTTGATTGTCCTTACTGCAGACCTGTTCTTTAACAGTGATGTGCCCTGAGTTACACCATCTGTCATTAACAAACACAACCAGCCCTCCTCCTTTCCTCTTAGCGCTCTCTGCTGTCCTGTCTATCTGCAGCAGTTGCAAGCCCTCCAGATTAGCGTCCGTGTCTGGGATCAGTGCTGTTAGCCATGTCTCTGCGAACACCATAATGCTGCACACATGGTAGTCCCTCTAAATGAGTCCCTTGTTGGGGAGAGATCTTACATTCCCAATGACGACAGACAGGAGAATGGGTTAAAGTTAAAGTTTTTTGCCGGGGACTTAAGCTATTTTCCGTGAAGAAATGTGACAAAGAGTCGGTAGGGCAGACAGTATGCTAGACACCACTCCACGTATAACTGCGGTATTCTTTTCCTCATATAAGTTGCCAAAGACACTAACAGTTGCTATGTTACTGTTGCTTTGTCCTGTAACGTTGCTTTGTGGGACATTTCTCTTTGTGAACACCATGAGATCAACATGCCCCTTCTCCACTCTGCCGACTTATCCATTCACACAGATACTGGTTCTTCTCTGCCTCACCTCTGATACTAGCTCCGGAGGAGCATCATAGCCGCAGTGCCTGGACAGATACTAGAAATAAGCGTGTCTTGTATGCTTTTTAGCTACATTGTTTGCAAGTTTTACCCTGTAAATCACTGTTTTTTGCTTGTTTTTCTTTATGCTTTTCACAAGCTAAATTGAGCCTTTCCACTTTGTGGAGCTTAAATGTAAGCTTTGAGGCCATGTGAGCATACAATAAACTGCATTTCTATCAAGGACCAGCAGAAGGTGATTCAAGCCTGAGCTCATTCCCAGGCCACTGAGTGATAAAATGGCAAGTATTGTGTCTCTCCATGGCTGTTTCTTCCTCCTTGCTGCACTCCGAGAGTTTGTCCTTTTTCTGTCTCTCTCTCTCTACTAACCCACATGTACACACACACCTATGTTCAGGCAAACACACACAGTCTCATGAGCGGCTTGGTGGAAACTAATCGTTACTAACCCCGCTATATCAGACACTTGTGTCACGGTAGCACCTACACCAGATCCGGTGTAGGTGATCAAGTGAGGATCAAGTGATCAAGTGAGGAAGGAGCTGAGGAGGACCAAGGCGAGGAAGGCTACTGGCCCTGATGGCATCAACTCCAGACTGCTGAAGGACTTTGCAGAGCAGCTCTGTGGAGTACTCCTGCACATTTTCAACCTGAGCCTCAGTCTGGAGAGAGTTGTACTCCTGTGGAAAACATTGTGCGTGGTTCCTGTTCCAAAGACTGCGCACCCTAGGGAGCCCAACCACTTCAGGCCAGTGACTTTGACCTCTCACCTTATGAAGACCATGGAGAGGATCGTTCTCACCCAGCTTCGACACCTGGTGAACAGCGAGATGGACCCCCTGCAGTTTGCTTATCGACCTGGCATTGGTGTGGAAAATGCTGTCATATACCTGCTGCACAGGTCACTTTCACACCTGGAGAGCACCGGGAGCACTGTGAGAGTCATGTTTTTGAACTTCTCCAGTGCTTTCAACACAATCAAACCATCACTGCTCAGGCGGAAGCTGGAAGGAGCTGGAGCTGACTGCCACCTGGCTGCATGGACCACCAACTACCTCACAAACAGACCGCAGTATGTGAGACTCCGCGACTGTGTGTCTGATGTGGTAGTCTGCAGCATGGGAGCTCCACAGGGTACAGTGCTCTTTCCTTTCCTCTTTGAACTCTACACATCAGATGTCAGTTATAACACGGACAGCTGCCTCCTCCAGAAATTCTCTGACGATACAGCCATCGTTGCACGTGTGGCAAAGGGGAACGATCTGGAGTATAGGAAGGTCATCATCAACTTTGTTGCCTGGTGTGAACTGAACCACCTGCGCATCTTGATACAAAGGTACCAGCAAGACAAAGGAGGTGGTGATCGATTTCAGAAGGAAGGCTCCTCAAACTGCACCGGTGAACATCCAGGGTTTGGACATTGAGATTGTGGAGGAGTACAAATACCTGGGTGCTAACATTAACAAGAAACTGGACTGGACTGGACACACAACACAGATGTCCTGTACAAGAATGGCCAAAGTCGTCTCCATCTGCTGAGGAGACTGAGGTCCTTTGGTGTGTGCAGGACACTGTTAAAAACTTTTTATGGCTCTGTGGTAGCATCAGGCTTACGCGGTCACCTCCATTGACCAGCCTTGTGAACACCCTGTGACGTCATCTGTTCAAGAGATGGCGTCAGCCATCTTGGTTCTCTCTCTCTCTTTGTCCGACATCCTGGCTATCTCTCTTTGTCTCTGACTCAGACACACACACAAATATTTACATTTAAATTGAACCCTTCTTTTGGGACTGTTTTCAGTCTGGCTATTGGTCCCCGATTCCAGGGTGGATTAATCATTTGAATCATTCATTTTATAGTTATAGTAATAATTAATTACTATTAGTAATTATTATTTGCTGTAACCACACATGCACTACCTTTGTACCTCAACACTGTATATATTTTTTGGAAGGGAAGCAACATCTCATGGCGACACCCCTGCAGTTGAATGAGTGGGGGTGTGTCCATTGGAATCTAAGCAGACAGGTTGAGGGGACTCCCAGCGGCTGGGAATCAACTGGGATCTGGCTGGTAGTCAAAAGGCCATTTGTTCAGAGGGGAAAATTAAGGTGGCTGCAACAGTATTTTCTTCGTACTATTTTCAATTGAGTGTATTTAAAAAAGGATTAGAAAGTTTCACAATTTTCACAAAAGAGTCACAATTTTACAGAGTTATTTTATAGATAGATGTTATGATGGTCAAACCTTTTCTTATCTCACTCTGACTCAGAGATTAGCTGTGAAATATTGATTAACTTTTCTCGTTGTCTTGTCCCCATTGACTTCTATTGAGCAACATTGCTGTGTTTCTTGGCAAGGACTTCGGTCAGTACAATGTTATCCTAACTGACAAATAAACGAGACTAAGAAAATAACACTCAATTTGTAATAAACTTTATCTTTCATTAAACTGAAAAAGACAGCCAGCATTGTACGCATAACTATCATGTGTTTCGGACCAGTTGAAAACAGTGCAGTGGAAGACAGTCAAAGCCACAGATGGATGGGGACATGTGCACAGAAAGTGAGGTTTCCCTGGAGATTGACTTCTCTCCTGTCACTTCTCCTCTGAGGGGAACACAGTCCTAATCCACTGAGAAGGCTAGATACAGCCCCTCTACATTGCACCAACTGCTGGGGCTATTGAAAGTGATATCTGCGATTACCTTTCATTCTGGCAGGCTGGCTTTCCTTAACCAGGCCTCTGCAGACTGTGCGTGCCCGCTACAGATTCAAGAAGACAGTCGGTCTCATTGAGCAGACATTGTCCACTTCCCTGCTGTCATTTCCAGCATGCTCGTCTGCCCAAACATGAGCCGACATCTAGAATCAAGGACACTCTTAACAACTGATAGCCTTTGGCTGTTTGCTGGCCTTCTTTCTGGAGTGCATCTTTAGTACATTTTATAAACGGTATTGCAAATGTTACATCAGAGCTGTTACCTGGGAACGGACATATGATGCAGTCTGTCAACATATCTACTCAGACACAGTGATTAGAATTGTTTCCTACAAATATGCTAAACCTAAGCCTACTCTAACTAATGTTTATTTGTCATTCAGGCACAGTCTTTCCCATCCTTAACAAACTACTTGTCCATTACGGTTAAAAAAAAAAAGAATAAAAGATTGAAGTATTTAAAAAATAGATCCCCTTTTCTTTAACTTGTTTGATAATGAGCCTCTACAACATATTGGAAATGGGCATTATTGCTAAATGCACACTCTCAGCTGTTTGCAAACAACATAAACATGAAGCATTTTTTGAAAGATTAATGAATAAGATGATATAATTTGCACTTCCTGTAAAAATTAAACATCATTAAACATCATTAAACAGCATTAAACATCACCTGAAAAGCTCTGGAATCTCTTTTGGCCCGTTGTACTTAATGATACATTCTGTTGAGTTCAGTATTTTTCAACTAGACATGATCAAATAAAATCTGCTCTAATAAAAATTTAGGAGACTATTAACAATATCACAATGGCAAACTATGTTAATGTTAAACATAACCCTGGGTTTGCAAATGGCCCAATAACAACATGGTCAGTACTGTTGACCAGGATAGAGAGTAGAGAACCATGTGTCTCCTATCATATGTTTCAAGCCGCCAGCTGCTAGGCTAGGCTACTTAAAGTACTAAAAGCATCTACAGCATTGCATGATATTCTATAAGATCATTATGTGATTTATAGTATGTCTGTCTTGTGAGAAACATGCATCTTTTTTCAGCTTTGTGATGAAGCACCCTCATCCTAGAGGGTGATTAAATCGTTTTTTTTGCTTAAGAGGTAGAGTATTTTCTCAACTCTGTTACAGAAACACTACATACCTGTCTGATCTGAACAGCCATTCACAGTCTTAATTTTTCCTTCTCACTCTTCTCTCCTTCCAGCCCAATCCTTAACAAAAAGTACAATAGTGCATGCATTGTAGGTGGGTGGTAGGTAGTGTCATAGGCAACTTCATCTGTTCAAAGATGGTTATTCCAGTTTGACATAGATGGATGCTTTTACTCCTCTTTCAAACCCTCCGTCTTCTCTGGCCAAGATGTTTACATTGTTGTCCTCAAAGCAAGGATTTTTCTTTACCTGTCGAGTTGGCCCTCCTGTGTTGTGTCTTTCATTCACGGAGAGGTTGTGTTGTCTCCATAATGTACAAATCTGTGCAGTCCTGGCGGCATTGAACAGCATTAACCACTTAACTCTGCTTATGCTTGGGTGTTTTGTCCTTAGGATGGACAAATTTCGGACTCAGTGTGTTGCTATGTTTGAAATGAACCCTGTATATGATGTTTATTGAAGATCCTCCTGACTTTCTCAGATATTCCCGTGACATAAGGAACAACAATGATATGTTTTCCTGTCTCCTCCTCTCTGTCTGCTCTGGATATTTTGGAGGTTTTGACACAGGTCCAGTTTTGGTAGCAACAGGTTTCAGTGCTCCCCTGATGTGCTTCTGTTCCTTCTCCTTCCCCTCTGTCTTTGTGGGCACGGTCTCAGCCCGATGGTTTAGGGTTCTGATGAAGTTTTAATCTGTGTATGTAGGTTTTCTGTTCACCCCAATGTTGAAGCTTCTGTCTTCCTAAATGTGTACTGTACAGTCCAAGAAGGGCAGACTGTCTTATCTGACATTTTCCCGCATGAACATGATGTTATTGTCCACAGCATTGGAGGCTTCCACTCCCCTTGTTCTGATTTTGATGCAGATGTCATCCACATGGAAGGACTCACCTAGCCCTAGCATCCCACATGAAGGATGGTTGGGTCACATGAGTCCTCAACGACTCTGTAAGGACACTCCCACACAAAGTTTAAAAGCCTGCAACCCCCCTCCAGTTAGTTAGAACTGAAGAACCCACTTGGATGAGAGGTGAAACATCTTCAAGAAACTGCCTGCGAAATAGCGCTTAGAATTACCATGCCCTGGATAACTGCACAAATGAAGTTCAGCTTTTCACACACCTTTCTCCCTGCTCCCTCCATTCACCTGACATGAGCGTTTCTTCATGTACTCTCTCTCCATTTAACCAATCAGATTCTGCCATGAACACATCATGTCTCTACTATCAAACTTAAAACTGATCCACTCTCTGCTGTTAGCTGTCATTTCAGGCATTCGTGCGACACTCCTCCACCCCATCCTCCTCCAGCTCTTTATCCAGTGGCCAGAGTCTAATCGCCAAATTTTCTCATTCTTTTGTACACATAGCAATAAATCTTAATGTTGACTGAAAAAAAAATCTCTCCTGATTGAACTGTGTATATGTAAACGTCACATGTTGTAAATCAATCTACTTTAAATTGACCTGTGAAGGAAAATCTAAACCACTAATCCTACAGTCTTCTGTCCAATAATGTATACTTACCGACACTAACAATGACCACAGAAGTGAAGGTGCACTAATCTAGTATAATTGTTAAAACAGCCATAACACATACATTCAAACTTTTTCATTGTTATTGTGAATAGTACACTGACAAAGTCTTCTGAACTCAAAGTCACTTGACAGACTTCATCAGCAAATGACAACTGAGCCAACAACTCTCCTTATTAATGTTCAATGTGGTTGAAAGCCCTGAGATTTATTTAGTCAAACCATGCAAAACCAAATCTTTGGTTCTGTTTGTATAGTATTTCTCTATAACTTAAAATATTCATAAAAACATAGCTCATCTGCTCCAACTCTACAAATAGCACTGGATTCTGAAGTTAAGTGGGAATGTACAACATGTTTCCAAATGAGACCCACCAACTTCAAACCAACAAAAGAGAACAGAGAAACAATAGAATACACACGTCTATAAGAAAGAAAGTGATTGAGAAAGAAATATATTCTTATTCCTAGTAACTGTGTTTTTGCCTCCAGTAGAAGTACTAGACTCTGTGCTCAGGTAGTTGTATATAACTATGTTGGTTCTTTAGTTAGTGCAGTGTTTACAGAGGCAGTCAGGGCACTTCTAAGAAATGCAGCCTCCAGCCCGGTTCTGTGCCCACTGGAGGCGCATATCCATCTAGGCTGTCCAAACAGATCTGAGTGAGTGCAGGCAAAGTTTTTTCACTGTGTTTGAGGGGACTCAAGCCCAGATGGTTAGTAGTGCTGCCAGATCAATTACCAGCAGCACACCAGCAGATAGAGGAGAGCACATACAGCACTTGGCTTCCAGGCCCAATTGAACTGATCGCTATTTGAACTTTTACATATCGTTATAACACGCTGTGACATAAAAGACTCACTAACTTAATGCCACATGCGCACCAGATATTGCTATTTTACCTTCCAGCTCCATTTTTAATTGCTAATTCCAGACAGCCATCATGGCAATGACATAAAGTAAACAGCTGTGCATGTTGAGTGGGGGAAGATAAAGCATTTGCCAAAGGGAAAATAAATACTGAAGGAATTTGCTTTTATAAAGTGTTAGAAAGTAATATTGACTAGTTAAACTTCCTATAAATATATTTAAATCACAGTGATTAACAGGCTTTGCACAGTTCTTCACATCCTGATTGCAACGAGTCCTCGATATTAAAGGACAATATAATGTTGTCCATGCCCTCTAACCCAGGAAAGTGTTTTCCCTATTAACAGGACTCATACAATATTTACTGCAGTTTACCTAATTTTGTCATGTAAATGAATCACTGTAAATGACAGCTGGAGCAGTTTAGAGCTACTTTGTTCTGGCAACTAACTGTAAAGCAAGGAATCTGTCGGTCTGTATGTTATTTGAAAATCTTGAGAACCGCTCATCTGATTTACTTCACACTTGGCATGTTTGTTGCTGAGCATCTAAGGAACTGCAGTGTTGAATTTGGTGTACATTTGGACAGGGGATACATTCAGTATGAATACATTTTGAACACCGCTCTGTGTGACAGCAGGGCAGCGACTTCAGCACCACTGTGTGAGGAATTTCTGATAAAAATATTAGAGAAAATATAAGATTATACACCATAATATTTTCTGCTGAAGATGTGTTCAAAATTACTGCAACAGAGCTGTCACCTGAGTGTAATAGTTCATGCATCTTGTAACTACCCACACCCAGTGAAATATTCACTATAAATACAAATATGATCATGGATTAACGACCATATTATGAGGTCATCAACATTATGCTGCAGCTTTTCGTTTTTTCAACTGCATAGAAGTGAAATTAATAGACACACTGCCATGCCAGTTTCCCCATATCTTTTCTTCAAACTACGGGTCTTAGACAGTTTTAACTCTCCATGCATGCTGGGAAATCTGCATATATGCTGATCATGTTTCCTTAGTTAAAATCATTTCAAACGATGAGTTACTTGAGTGTACTACCCAGAGTTCAATCAACTCATTCAAACTGAATTATTGGCGGCACATTCAAGAAACTCATCATTTCAAGTCATAAGATCTGAAGTTAAGTTAGTTAAGTGTTGAAGAATTAAAAACATTTTTTTTTTTTTATGTTTAATTATCGTGAATTATATTGTAACTATATATGACTTGTTTTGCTTCTGTGCTACTAACATGCTGACTTGTTTGTGTCTACTCCACATGCCTTCGATTGCCCCCCAGGGACAAATAAAGTTATTTGAATTGAATTGTATGGAGCCCCAGACATGACATGGTCAAAAAAAAATTTTAATTGTGGCCACAATATGGCTATAACGTGCGCACAAAATACTATTCGTGGCCATGAAACAAGTATAATGTGCACACGAAATACAAATTTGTGGCCACGAAGTAGGTATAACGTGCACACGAAATACTAATTAATGATATTAATATCATTCCTGGACAGCTGGGTAAGCAAATCGAGCGCACCTTCTCAAGAAACTGCAATAGCCTAAGTGATGTCCTTAGAGTGTCTTTTCTTATTCTTTTCTAGTCAATATCTTGTTCTACCGCATTTAGGCAGTTTAAATAGGCCTATAATATAGTGAACTTTTAATCTTCTGTGATTTTACTGAAGGCCAAATGTCCAGAGAACACTACAGACACATTCAGTAGTTCAGTCAGAGCAACAACAACCTACAAATCAGTACAAACCAGATTCTTATCACTGATAGGCTATAGGTTCCCTTGGCAGCGCGATACATACAGTGAGCGCTACTGTAACTGCACGGCTTTGTTCGGTGCCATCATTAAATGCTGCTGCTCATATAGCCTATTTATTCCCTCAGCTGAGAGTCTGACACATATGATGCTACTTTCAAAGGAGATGATCAGTGAAAGGCACTGCCTAAATGTGGGATAACATGATATTGACTAGAACAGAATAAGAAAAGACACTCACCTTAAGGACATCACTTAGGCTATTGCAGTTTCTTGAGAAGGTGCGCTCGATTTGCTTACCCAGCTGTCCAGGAATGATATTAATATTATTAATCAGTATTTCGTGCGAACATTATACCTACTTCGTGGCCAATTAGATTTCTGGGACTCCGTAGAATTGACATTACATAAGTTAATTAATTATGTTAATGAGAACATATTTAAATTCCTAAATTACTTTTCACAGTCCAGATGCAAGAATCGACAGGTAACACTATAATAACCATCACTGATAAATGGTAAATGCATAGTTAACAAAACTTAATAGGTGTTTTCACTGTTGACAAACATTGAAATGCTTTCTAAACCATTTATGAATGAGGCAATAGACAACTTTTCCCCCCTAGCATTTCCAAGTGATATTATTGTTGCCATTTAAACAACTGTTTATTATAAAGTTGCAACTGATGTTTACAAAACTTAGTAAATGGTTAATAATGTAGATAAATATAATAAAGTAGTTGAGATTCTGGCTTTCATAGCTCTGTTTTCAGGTTTTGCTCTGTCTGGTTCAAGTTCAAGTTTGGACTACTACCACTCATTACTTTGTAATGCAGGGGATGAAGCTAAGCATCTAAAAAGTAATCCTAATTATGTCCCTACATCCAGTTTGTGGGCATAAAGCTAATGTTTCAACACCCAGTATTGGATGAGACCACTACTCAAAATGTATGTTCAATGCTTGTGTTTAGTGCAAATGCTTCAGTTTGTCCTTCTTATTTTTGATAATGTGGAAACTGATATCTTCATCATCCCTGGCAAATAATGCAATATTTCCCTCACCTTAACCAAATGTTTTAGTTGCATGACCTTAACATGGTACATGTGTAGAATCCACGTCTTTTCTTCATGTTCTGTCTAAGATTATTTTCAAAGGGTCCAGGCTCTGACCCGAAATTCGAAATTCATGCTTCTTTCCAGCTTCGGTCTTCTTGCTCCCTGGCTCACACCTCAAACTTTGATATTTTTATCATTTCAAATCAACTATGCTCCCCTGAGATGAGTTCAAACCCCTATAATGCTTTGTACCTGAGCTTGAAATATTTGATCTTCTATGCCCTTAGAAAACTACTACACAGAACATCCATGGTTTTCAAGTAGCTATTCCAAATGCAACAAGGCCATACCTTAACAGTAACCTGTCTTCCTCATCAACACAAATATACTAAAGGAGGCTGCATTTTCCAAGAGTTTTAGTTTAGCCTGTCTCTTTCTGGGTCAGAAGTTTACTCATTGAACCAGTGACAGGTTGCCTGAAGGAGTCTTATTATGTGGCTGGCCACTGTAATATTTGAGCCTGGTGTTTTAATGCAAATGTGAGTGCCTATGGTTTGCAGGTTCAAGATTTCATTGTGTGTCATGCAGTGTGGTACAAACACTGGTCCTGGCCCTGACTTGGTCTCAGCACCTCAAAGTCTTGGTCTTGGTCTCAATACACTCTGGTCTTGGTCATGACTTTATCTCGGCTTAGGTGGTCTTGACAACAACACTGTCATTTAGTGAAAGGAATGGTTCTCTAGTAGCTGTTCTGTTGAAATGAAGAGTTCCCTCAGGAGTTCCCAATACATTTATTTTTGTCCTACTAGCAGCAGGGCCTTAGGGTTAATATGTGCATTAAGTACAGAGCTGGAGTCAAAACCTAGTTAGGCTAGCTAAGCATTAAGAGTGGAAGCAGGGGAAAACAATGGCACAGTCGGCTTTGTTCAAAGTTCAAAATACTCCCGCCCTTTAAAGCTGCCATATTTACAAAATAGAATTCTGTGGTTCTTTACCACAGAACAAGATTTTTGCGCAGACCATAGCGATATCTTTTTTTTTTTACTCCAATTAGTTTTCGGACTAAATTCAACTCACATTTTAGATATTTTGTCAGTGCGTATGTATAATAGTTATGGTGAATTTGTGTGTCTCATGGGGAACGCCAGAGAGGAATATTCACGGACACCTTAGAAAGCCGTTAAAGCAGCATTGAGGGAACTTCTTGACTTTTGCCGTCAGTCTGAATTATATTTCCAAACTTATCAAACTCCAGATTCTCTGATCCTGATGCTAAATCAACCAACAGGTACATTAGCCTTGTGTAATCCCATCTGTGTATTCATAGTGCTTGTTCTGGTATGTGGGGTGGTGGGGCAGTGTCAAGCTTTTTTAATGGTGTTGAAAATTACTTTTGAAGTTTATGTATTAATGGACTGTGTTCATAAATTAAACATTGAGCTGCACTTTAAAATTGTCCTGAGTGTCTGTTCAGATGTTTGTCATTTTGGAAACTGGTTTGTAGCATTTTTTTCTTGTGAGGCTCAGTACATAGGGCTCCACCTATACTTATAGAACCCTGGTTACCATATTTACCTTTGCCAAGTATGTTTCAGAAAAGGTGTTGTTCAGGAGCTGTAATACTTTTTTGTTGTTGTTTTTTTACAGCAACATTGTAGATGTTGCCACTCTGACCCTAACCCTAACCCCCCTATTTTCTTTAAATAAATGCTGTTGAAATGGACAGCATTTCCCTGTGGTATTGTTGCTGACAACACAGCCACCGCTTGCAGTCTGGCTATTGTCAAAATAAAAAAAAACAGCCATAAGAATCCAAATTTCACCCAGAAACCCTGATATCAGTGCTATAAACATACAGAATAAAACACCTGATTGTATTAATACGTAGGTAAGTTTGTTACTTACTGGTCTTGTAGAAAGAATGCTGGTTTTGAACCATCTCAAGTCCTGGTGGTCAGAGGAAACACGTATCATTGAGGAAACAGACTTTGACACAAAACCCGGGGAAGTCTCCTGGAGTGAATGCCTGTCTGTTTGCTCTTGTTTTATCACTGTTTCTATCATTCTCCCTCCTCACCTTCTTTGCATCCTACATCAGTGGGGTTATTTTCTTCTGCAGTGTAGAATTTCCACAGTTATTTTAGTTTTTGCACTATAAACTGGGGATAGCAATCAGGAAAAACAATGCCTCTTCGTGTTTTGGGTATGCAATTGCAGATGCGCTTCCCTTGTGCTGTGCTTCAACATTCATGTTTTGCTGGACAAAAAAACAGCATATTGAAAAGTTAAAGCAAATCATACAATTTTTTATGCAGATGGTGTCATTTTTCTTCA
Source organism: Spondyliosoma cantharus (assembly GCA_900302685.1). NCBI lineage: Eukaryota > Metazoa > Chordata > Actinopteri > Spariformes > Sparidae > Spondyliosoma > Spondyliosoma cantharus. The sequence goes on from OMLP01045949.1 coordinate 24,044, forward strand.
GCCATTACACTGTGCATTCAGTATTTACTTCAGAATGATATGTTAAAGCAAAGCAGAGCGCCAACACTCATACCGTCTGCTCAGGAATCAATATGACCAAAGCAGACAAGATTCTGGTGAGTCTTAATTTTAATTCATAACTTCTGTTTAATGTTTTTCTGAGGCATTTGATTTGTATCCAGTATTTTGAATAATTACTGCGACTGAGAGATAATTGGCGAAGGAGGGAGGCACAAAGATGTGCAGTGCATTGTCTTGGCAAACAGCAGCAAGGTTCAGATAGGGATCAGAGACGAGGATTGGACGAGGTGGATATGACTGAAGACAAAGTGCTTTAATCACTTCCCCCAGGCCACCGTATAGTGTTGACGATTATCAGAGAACATCTGAAATATGTGTGTGCCTGTCCTGAGGCTTATCACACTTGGGGAGAAATCTGTCTTTTTTGAGCCGCCACACTGACCTTGAGTGACTCTGTGGTTACAGGAAGGGGTTCAAACGGCTTCAATTAGTCATCCTCATCCAAACCTCTTCTTCTCTACCACACACAAAGATGCAGGTCCACAGGATGTAGGTAGGCCAAAGGCAGACAGACTGCTGACTTTGGGTCACTGAAGTTTGGTTTTCAGGAGTTTTGTAAACACGAATCTGTCCAGAGTTTCTTTTGTGTGATTGTGGATTGTACTTTATAAAAAGGAGAAAATCACAAATTTAAGGCCATATTTGGCAGGTAGCACTGTTACAACAGTGAACGTTAGTGTACCAAAGGTGCTCAGGTTTTCACTGTCCAGCCCCTCAGCTGTAGAACTGCCTGGAGATCTCAGGTGAATAAAACTCAGTACCCACCTTTAAGTCTCTTTTTATAACACATTTTTATTTCATGACTTTTCCTTTACTGATTGTATTTATTGTTATTATTTAAATGTTTCATCTTGTTTATATCTTACATTCTGGATCACATTTGCTTTAACTAATCCCTAGTGTGGGTCTAACTTTTAAAACACTATATCCTAAACACGCAACTGTCATTTTTACATTTGACTGTTATGAATTAAACATACAAGATACAACATGATAATAAGTGAGCTTTAGAGGTGTCTGCATACTTTTAAACAGCTAGCTTTTTCCCTCTTCTTCAAGTCTTTATGCTAAGCTAAGCTAATCATATCCTGACTACAGCTCAGCATAAAGTGTGCTTTATCTGTAAGGTCTGATATAAGCTATATCAGTTAATTTGAAAGTATGTTGTCCAAATCAAAGGCATAACAGACAAATGACTGTCCATTCTCTCTTTCTTTTCTTAGGCCATGCTTAACTCTAGTGTTACTCCATTTGGAGTGAGGATCATTTTTGATGATATGATAACCTGTGAAGAAAACATCTATACATTCATATAATAAACTAGGAATCATGGTACTGTTTATGCATGTCAGCATTGAGTAGAGTGATTTTTTCCTAATATAGTTTTTCTCTGAGAACATAAATAAACACATCAGGTTCAGTGAAGTGTAGGGTTGTTGGGGGATTGAATGGTTAATACACTGGACACCTCCAGAGAAAGAATTGCGTATTTTTATGTTATGTAAATTAGTTACCTCATGTAAATGTTTATGATTTTATGATTAATAATCCTTTCCTAAACCTAACCAAGTATTTTAGTGCCTAAACCCATACAACCCAACCCATCTGCGAGCATTTGACAACATTAATAACATTCCAAAAGTCATAATATGTCATAATATATGAACCACAAGTTTTATTTTTAAAGTCTAACCAGACGTCACATAGTACATATTCTTGCATCTTGACTGCACAGCCCTTAATGTGGAAAACTGACACTAGAGGGGTAGAGAGAGCATCATAGTTTGAAGCTTAGACTACTGACCAAGATGCTGTATTTGAGGAATTGGGAGTGCAAACGTGTTGATGGTAATGATGTTGCACTGTCATCATGGAAACTGCCCGATCAGTGAGTTGCAGTCCAGATAAATTTACTCCTTTTGGTTTATTCATAATAAGTCATTGTGAACATGAAATGGACCAGAATCAAAGGCGAGAATGTAGTATTTTTTTGGATAATTTTTAATATTATAAGTAATTTGTTGGATTTCCTTGTTTAGTATGTCATTGCATGCATATTCATTTAAAAAACGCAATGGTTTACATCTGAGTAACCTCATATTGCACACATTTCTTTGACTGGTGAACAAAGAACACATTTATTACATTGTCGTGTGGGAACATTCACTGACTAGACTACAGGCTTTAAAGCTCATCAGCAGCATATACGCACTGATGTGGTGTCTTAAAGTAGCTGGCTATTAAGCAGCCATTGTGTTTGAGCTGCAGTCTGAATATGACCAGTGGATAGGAACATTGCTGAAGCTGCGAGAACACATTAGAGAGCATGGGTATTTTTAACTGTCCATAAAGTGAGGTGGTGCCATTTGAATAGCACTTGGGGTAATTATGGTCGGCAGCTCATCCTCCGTCAGCTTTGTGGCTGATTCTGTCTCCTTCTTTCAATTTCCTGCCTCGTTGAGGATGCCAGCAGATATGGGAAGAGGACAGGGCCTGCAAAGCAATGCAGCAAAGCACTTTATAATTAAAAGTGTTTGGTATGTGAGGTGAGAAGGCACTACTATTACCTTACCGTAGCTCACTCTGGGAAAGAAAAGAAACACTGGAATATTAACACGAAATAAAGGTTTATTTGTATTAGGATGTGGTATACCTTCGATAATTAATTGCATGGTTATCGAAGCATGCTGTTTGATAAATCAGATAATGATAAATTCTATAGTGCAATGCATTTTAGAATGTCATTAGTCACAGAATAATAATCAAAGGTAATTTGAATTATACATGGCTACAGCACAGTTTGTGCACAGGATTTGGAAATTATCCATTCAAATGCAGTTTCAGGAATGACAAATGTGCCAAAGGTTTGCTACTATCAGAAACACATATAAGAAATTACATTTGGGACTAGGGCTGTCACAATATCTGATTTTCAGTGGATGAATGCTGTGGCCAAAATAATACACGATTATGACATTATTGCAAAATACATACAGAAATTCTGAAAAGTTCACATTAACTTTGTTTATTGTATTTTTGCTGTTTTTGTGAAATTAGTGACATTTGTTATACAAGAATCGGGAGGTGGAGAGTAGGGATGGGAATTGATAAGAATTTAACGATTTCGATTCCATTATCGATATTGCTTATCGATCCGATTCCTTATCAATTCTCTTATCGATTCTCATTGGGTGAGGGAATAAGTACGAATTTGTTTGTTTGTATTAACTCCCTTTAATATCTGATCAGAAGACGCAGCACAGAGTATACACAAATTATGTGTAGCAACCTCAGAACAAACCTAAAAGTAGGTGAGCTACTGTGCAACTGTAATTATGAGTTGTTGTCACTGCCCTCCAACTTTCCTCCACATTTGCTCAAAGTTAATTCTCCTGTTTTTATTTTTTTCCTTACATCTTCAAGCTCCATGTTGCACTTAAGCTACACAATAAGTGATGCCGGTAACGCGTTATCTAATCTGACCACTTTTTTCAGTAACAAGTAATCTAACAGGTTAATGTTTCCAAACCAGTGATCAGGTTAAAGTTACTTATTCAAGTCACTGTGCGTTACTATTATTTTTGTCATTTTCCTTAGTAAAAATATATATTTTCGCTTTCTTCTTGCGTCTCTGGGAGTGATGCAACGTATGCCACAAGTC
>OMLP01045951.1:0-30658 GCA_900302685.1 Spondyliosoma cantharus
CTGATTTTCATCCCAGCTGCTTCACACTCGGCTGCAAACTGCTCCAGTGCATGCTGGAGGTCCTAGTTCGAAGGAGCCAACAAGACAACATCATCCGCGAAAGGCAGAGATGAAATCCAGTGGCTCCCTCTGGCCCTTGGCTGCACCTAGAAATTCTGTCCATAAAAATAATGAACAGAACCGGTGACAAAGGGCAGCCCTGCCGGAGCCCAACATGCACTGGGAACAGGTCTGACTTACTGCCAGCAATGCGAACAAAGCTCCTGCTCCGGTGGTACAGGGACCGTACAGCCCTTAATAGAGGGCCCCCGACCCCGTACTCCCGGAGCACCCCCCACAGAACGCCACGAGGGACACGGTCGAACGCCTTCTCCAAGTCCACAAAACACATGTGAACTGGTTGGGCAAACTCCCATGAACCCTTGAGCACTCTGCGGAGGGTATAGAGCTGGTCCAGTGTTCCACGGCCGGGGCGAAAACCACATTGTTCCTCCTGAATCTGAGGTTCGACTATCAGCCGAATTCTCCAAATTTTTTTTTACTGTTGCATATTAGTATTTTAGCCCACAATAATTAATTATAATTGCAGCACTTAACATACAGTTATTCTACATAACACAGAAAAGTAAAAGAATTACAATAACAGAACCACACCAATTAACACATACAAGACTGTCTTACCTCATGTATCTTTTCTGAATTCACAGGAATGTCAACTCTACTCCGTGTGAAAGAGCAGCAAATGCCTGTAAGGCATGTCTTTGACAAATTTGTTACAAACAGCCTCAATACTTTTCCCCCTTTGGTTGTCCCAGGATATGAGCGTCCACACTCTGAAATAAAATCAAAATACTTTTTGATGAGATGAAAAAGTGGTATAGACCTGTATAATGGCACTCCGTTAGCTCTTCTTTCTTTACTGCACCACTTCTAGAGTCAGTCGAAAAAAAACTCTTTTTCCACGTGAGCGACGAGACATGACAACTTCCTTTGTCTTTTAAAATGTTTATAAAAAAGAAAAAACAACAAAGCAAATTACAAAGTCCGAGGCACGGTCAAAAGACTGTGTTGCTTCCACCATGTTCTGACTCTAAAAACGAAACTTAAGGTACACACAGTCAGTTACCATTCAGTTACCATAGTTACCACTATATAGTGACATCACATCATAGAATTTAGAGCATAGAAACATTTTTAACCTTTTACACATTACTAATTGTGCATCTTAAACTAACATACTCTAAGCCTTGCATGGATTATAATGAAATTGTCATCATTCAATTTTAACTGTATATTGGCCCTTACAACCTGTAAAATTCTTCAGTTCTGATATCAGCCCTGTGTACTAAAGTTTGAACAGTCAACCATTCAGGAAGAAGTAGAGTCCAATAAGTTAGACTTGGTTAAGATCTTCGGTCTTGTGAATAACTTGTTGCCATCATTTTGGTGTCAGTTAAAAGGAATCCAACTTGGCTGTTTTGTTTCCTTTATTAGAGTTATCACGTAAGAAATTTAAAATGTGGTTGTTGTGGTTTCTGATATTTAGGTTTTTTATTTTCATTTTAGAATGTTTCTGACATTTCAACTTTAGAAAAATGACATACTATAACCATGGACTATTTCAACCCAATGGTATCCAGCTTCTAATACTACAATAAAGACAGTCTCATGACAAGTAGATGTGTCAAGCTGGCCTATTGTGTGACAATGCAAAATTGTTGTCTTTCTAGATTTGTGCCTACCTGGTCCTGGGATATCAGACTCTTGATACACAAAGGAAATGGTTTTAGAACCCCCTTTGGCAAAGAAATCATCAAAATCAGCGAGCTATTTAACATGGAAACAAAGACAGAAACACATGTTTCAACACTACTGATATGGTAAAGTAGCATGAAACACACTGAGATGAAACATTTCTGATCATTAATCATTTTCATTACAGAAACTATGTTTCAAATTGGTAAATTTCAGACTTGTGCATCTTCCAGCAGTAGAGTAGGAATACAAACACAAAGGGACAGACAGAAATGCACAGCAATTTGATCTGTTGATGTGTTCTGGCAATTTGCAATAGTATTGGAAGCAGCATAAACATTTGCCATCATGCAGTTGATGCTGTGACAGAGGTAAATCAATGCAGGAACTTAATCTGGCATACTGAATGCCATCCAACTTGCACCATGTCTGTTATTGTTGGAAGCATGTGTGATAATGACACTCAAGATTTCCATCTAGAAGGTATAATGAGAACGTTCAACTGCTACATATTTTGCAAATAGGATTTCTTTGTACAATTGCAAAGTCTTGTCACTTTCATTTCTTTTGCTTCAGGTGTCTGAACAAAAGTGATTGTGGCCACATGGAAGACAAGACCACCGGAATAATTAATTACCTCTAGTTAGGGCTGGGCGATAAATCGGCAAATGCGATTAATTCGAGTTTGTGGTTTCGGACGATTTAAAAAAAATAAAATCGATTTTCTCTTTAACTTGCTGCGCCACCGCTCCTCATGGGTTCTCGTTGGTCATAGTTGGCTCAGCCCCCCGTACTGACTTTCCACAGAGAAACAAACAAAACATGCAGCGAGCCAAGAGTTCCTTCTTATAAAGGCACTGTCTGGTCAGTAGTTCGGTTTTGTGGCATCGGTCCTCGAACAAACCACGGTGCGCTGCAAAGTTTGTTTAAAGTCTGTGGCAATTAAAGACAGCGGACCGACACATTTGTTTCATCCTCTCAAACAGACGCCTACATCACAGCGGGACACTTGTTGTTCACTACGAGATGCACAAGACCGCAGCAGCCCACAAACACCTGCTAAAAAGCAGCCAACATTAGCGGAATCATTTAATCATTGTGTCCCGTATGAGGACAGTTTTTTACGGATGCAGTCACGTTGCATATCGCTGAAGATATGGTGCCCAAATGTACAGTGGAGCAGGGGCGCCGCCATGGATGTTTGGCCCCATGAAAAGAAATCTAACTGGGACCTTGTATAAGCCGGCGAAAAAATGTTATTCCGTTTTATGTGCTACTATGCATTTCAATGATATTTTTGGCTATCATTCCCATATTTGTGAAAAGAACAACATGTCTGCACTGTCTCCCTTGTAGTCCTGCATGCAGCTCTAATTTATCTCCACAGCTGTAGACTCACAGGTGGTGGCTTTGGATTTGGGGTGAATTTTCTCCTCTGTTCCTACTGCAAAGCAGGAAGGTGAGAGTCCCAAACTACTGACCACACATTCTACTTTTTCATTTCAGAACCGTTTTTAATACATAAAATTGTCCTAACTTTTCCCCCCTATATGGCGCCCTGGTCCGTGTGACCCGTGGCTGTGACTCTGTACTCAAACATTTCATTCATTTCTCCTCACGAAGCTTTCATCAATCACCAAACCATTACGATCAGCCTTCAGTGTTCGTTCCTTAGTAAATGACAGGAAACATTATGAGAAAACAAATGTCCACATCTCTGGAATATTACCTTGAATTATGTGACATATTACCATACCAAATTGATTTAAGTGGTCATTTTTCTTCCTTCTGGAGGAACCAAACAGGATTAGTGTGTGCAGGACAACAAAACAAGGACATGGCGGAGCCACTTGATGGCATCACTCATCACATTACGGTTAGTTTTGGTCGTGACTTCTCACATCCAAGAGGACCTTGACAGATGAGAGTAGAAAGCAAAGCAGGGGGAGACTCTTCCTCCCCCTCGCTCAATTCTCACTGACACCAAAACATTACCCCCATAATTTGGTTTATTCACAGCTCTCTGTCACTGCAAACCCCAGTGAGACATCCGGAGTAGAAAGGTCAGAAAGGATGTTTATAGCTGGTGAAAATTAGAGCTGGGATGGTGCGCTGGTCCTGTGATTTCCTGTGTGCCTTTCCAGTAAAAGCTTAGTGACACAGGCAATGACATCAGGATGCACCAGGCAGTCTAACAGGTCATTAGTGGTTACTGGTGTGTGTGCTGGATCCTCATAATCCTCTGAAGAGTTCCCCGACCTCTCATCAGCACAGTCACATGGTCTACATTGAGTTAAATCAGGGCTGCACTCATATTCTCCCCGGTGGAGTGGGACAGCAGATGTAAGCTTGATTCCCTGTGCTGCATCTGAGCTGAACTCCAGATCTTTTGCGCTCGTTTCCGGTGAGGACTCTTGCTGACAGAGTACAGGGGTGAGATGCGGTCCAAAGGGGACGCTGAAGGGCACAGAGTCCCTGACTGAATCATTGCTCTTCCTGATTTGTCCTCTGGAGTCCCGCTTGACTGGACGGGTGTCCCTCATGTCCTGCTTCAGATCTCTGTGGCAGAGGCCCCTCTCCTGTCTCTGAACACAAGCTTCCACAGCCAGGTTCACATACTGCATGTTCTCGTCATGGGATGCGACTCCTTCCTGCAGAAACACAAAGAAAACGAACCATACAAGATCATTTATTGGGCATTCAACAATTTAGACTTGCATAACGAAATGACGTTAAACTCCTTCATGCTACGCAAATTACAGAACATTTAAAACAACACATTTACAGTTATTTACACATTTGCGTAAACCTCGTAAGGAGGCCTTCGATCTATCTATGTTAGCAGGCTAAGCGTCTCTGACCTATTTTACCTCTTAGTCCTCTGGCTACAAGGGAGAGACTCTGCATCACCCCCTTGCTACGTTGTTAAACAGATAACCATGTATGGAAGCACTGCCTCCTGAAGCTGTAAGATATCATTTGGACATTGGGGAAGACTCGGGAGGATTATCATGGCAACACTCTGTGTAGACAGACGTGATGTTATTTTCTCTCCTCCAAGATCTTGTTTTATAAACTATCTCAACGTCTCTGAGTCTTCCTCATCTCTCCTGAACGGTCAAGTGAGACGAAATTCCACAACACTGTGCATGTGTGATACATTATTTTTATGTCCTAATACAATACATTAAATATATTTCCAGGTCGCACTTTATTTGAAAGTGGACAAAAAAAAAAAGAGTTGATAAGCAACAAAACCTACTCGAGTAGTAGTATTGGTGTTCTCATGGATAAATTTCCCATTCCTTCAACTACAGAAATGGGTTGCGATAATGAAGGTGAAGTGTGCGGTGCAAGGTCCACGGGCTAGTGTTTATTACATTTTTTTCGTCATCTTTCTTTCAAAGACAGATATTCCAAAGCCTTAGATTTTAGAGGAGGAGACAGCTGGACCTTTCCTAAAATAGAAGAAAAAACAAACGTGCTGATACATCCCTTTACTCCCCCACTGATCGTACCCTTGACCAATGAGATGAATGGGGTGAAACAAAAACAAACAAATTTGTTTTAATTTGAACAAAGATGCTTTAATCGCATCGAAATTCTACCCACAGGGGCCTTTAAAGCTTGTCTGATGGGGGGCCAATCAGCAGAAAAATACTGTCTTGCAGCAGCTGGTTGCTAAAAGGTTCGGGGGCAGCCTTCTGTTCTTCTAGCTTGTAATAATGTCTTTTCACTTACAGACAGACTGTGATAAAATATACTAAACCCGTCCTGCAGAACCATCATTACAGCTCACACAGCTGTCTGAGAAACACCACAGTGTGATGACTTGGATCATTTTTCTGAATACTTCAAACTCACTGAACTCTTTAAAAGATTCATATTTAGACCGTCTGAGTTAAAGCTCAAAGTAAAGAAAAAGAAAGTAAGAGTGCTTCAGGTTGAGTCCCACTCCTCTGCCTTGAAGATGAAGGAACTGTCCCTGGAGCTTCAGAGTCTCTGTAACATCTGTGCATTCATACAGCAGCTCACACTGTGACTGCTCAGTACATGACCTGCTGTGGGTGGGATGAACATACCCTCTGAGGGGGGGAGGGGCTTCACAGATACACAGAGAAAAAGACGAAGGTGTGGGAGGTACAGTGGTTAGTGATCTGTCACAGTCGCACCAGAGTCTCATGTTTCAGACCTGTGGGGCTCAGTTATTCTTTACACCAGTAACGTTGCACCATAGAGGGCTTATTGCACCTGACCAGTAACACAGCACGGTGCTGTCTCTGAATTCAAATTCATAAAAAATTAAATGAAGTGTTTCATGAGCTTACTAAAACAGAGGCTCTGCCTATGCCGGATTAAGTGTTTAAGGGGATTGCTGTGGTGTCCAGTCAACACATGTAAACACTTAGGCTCTCAAAGTTTTTGCTTGAGCGCCGTACAGGGGAACACAGTGTGGGTCATCAACAGCGGGTGAAAACGGCTTGTAGAGCCGCAATATTTTCACATCTTAATCTGTGAACTGAGGATTTATTTGGACCAAACCGGAGGTGACTGTGGTGACAAACCAACACTGTTCTGGTGACTTTGATTCAGTTTCTGTCCAGTTTGAACGAGGTTAGTCTCAGTTCCGTAAAAGAGAAAAACTTGAATTCAGACGGTGTATGGTTGTGTTTTTCTGTTTAGTAAGGAAAATAGGTGTCAAAGTATTCCGTTCTTGACATTTTGTGAGTTTATTTTGTTGATTTATTAGATCAAGTAGTGAACTGGCTGCTTTTAAATCTCGCAGCTGAAACTACGGGGCCTATCAACTCTGGAGGTACAAAGTAGTATTAGGAGACAGAACGGGGCCGGGGCTAGCTGGTTAGCATGCTAACTTCAGCAGAACGGCAACACTGTTGTTAGCTCATTTATTAATGTTTTAAACCAAAATTGTTTTAAATGAATGGATTCATTTGGACAAGAAGTTTGAAAACCAGGATTATTTAAGTTGTTTTCTGATTTTGCCATCCGACACACCACAGTCCTCTGGATAGAATTCTTCATAGAATGAAAAGTGAACAAGAACGTGTAAATCCTTTACAGCGGCTGAAACCTGTTTTACTGTGGCTGCTCCAATACAAACAACTGTTAATAATCAGGGAGCCATTGGTTTGAGGGAGTAATTAATATGATAGTATCGATTTACTACCTCAGTGGGATTGAGCCAGTCGTCGGTGTTGTCATCACTTGGCGTTCTTTTGAGGGCGCAGACTACAGCCTTGGTCACGGCTTCACTTACTCTCGCCACGTCATCCACTTCCTGTGCAGGAACAAAAAGGCAAAGAGTCAAGAAAAATAAGAATGAGTGCTGCAAATCAAGATAATTACACTGAATTACAGCGGTGCAGTGTGGAGGTATGCTGCCTGCATGCACAGTTAGTAGTGTCAGTGACCTTGTAGGGAAGCTGGAGAGGGACTCGCTTCTTACATAAATATTTGTCTGGTGGTGAGGAGGAGCTTTTCATGAAGCACACACTCGTCATAATGACAGGGAATCTTTCACTGCCCGTTCATTACTCAAAGCTGAGAGCGGCCTTCATACAGGACAACCACACACTGTTAGGATCAACTTCAAGACAAACGCTTCTCAAAATCACGGAACATCTTTTTAATAGTTCTTGCTCTGAATAGTTCAGTTCAGGATGAGGGGGGCGAGGCGCGATCGGTGCTTACCAACTCGATCCAGGAGTTGACACTGACAGTGACGGGATCCACTGACTCCACATAGTGCCACCAGTGTCTGGGGACATACAGCACCTGTGCAGAGGAGATACAAAGTCCTCAGAAGCTTTAATGGATCAACAGTTCAGTGAGATCACCATCTTCTTTTCGTCTGGAAGCCTTTGTGATCAATGTCGAGGGAATACAAAACTGTCCTGATAATCCACTAGATGGCAGCAGTGTGTCAGCAGTTTGTCCATTCCTGAAGTGACTCTACTCTTCAAATGGGCGAGTCGTATTGATTCACAGCCTCCTCAGCCCCAACAATCGGGTGTCAGAAGTTAATAATTATAAATTATCACAAGTGCATCATGTTCTGTAAAAAAAAAATTTTTATATCCGCACATATCGGACAACATATACACTGATCCTGATATATGTGATGAGCCACGACTGATATATCAGAAGGGCTCTACATTTAACTATTATTTTACATTATTGATTAATTTAACTATTATTTTCTTGAGTATATATGATGTCAAAACTAGAATTGCAACATCTAGATTGTCCATCTCTGTGCACCAGTCAAGTTGCTGTTTCTGAACTGTGGCGCTGAGTAACAATTATGTCACAGTGCATTTGACCTCTGAAAAATCAACTGTCATAACTTCATCATTCTATCATAGTATGCATTTGTATGGTACATTTGATGGCAATGATGAATTCTTGAGTTACGTCCGGTTGTGTATTGTGATGTCACAGTGAGCTTGACCTCTGACCTTTGGCAACCAAATTCTCATCAGTTCATCCTCACATCATCTCGAAGTCACAGAGAGCTCCTCCCGCTTCCTCCATGGGACCATATTTGATAAAATCTTTGCATGGTAGCGAATAAAGAGAGACAAATAATGTATTGATTCTGTTTGAATTGTGTCATGAATCACACGTACGATGTTTGCCAATCCAAAAAGATCATTCTCAAGTCAAATGAGTCTCCGTTTGTCATCAAACTAATGAAATGTGAGGCTGTGAAAATACGTCATTATAAAGACTACACAGCCAACAGTCTTGTTAGTGACGTTGTCTCACTGAATGCTCACCAAAACCTGTAACTTAAACATTGTGGAGCTGTTCCTGTTTTTTAGCAGCTCACAGAACTGACCAACTCTCCTTTCACATGAGCCGATTTATTTATTTATTACCACCTTTTCTGAGCCCATGCTGGTGTTGGTGACGTGTGTTGAGTGAGACGATGTAGTTCACTGAGCGCTTTAACATACAACTACATGAGATCTTACTTTAATTACAACAAACTAAGGCTTTATTGACTTGGAAAATTATCTTTTAAATTGACAAACATCATATGTGTGACTCACGAGATATCATTTCAAACAGGATCAATAAATGATTTGTCTCTCTCAGTTCACTAACAGACAAAGTTTTTCCAAAACAAAGTCCCATGAGGTCCACTGGAAGGGGTGTGACTAAGGCACTCTACAGGGAACATTTGTACCAAATTTGAAGAAAATTCTAAAGGCCTTTCTGAGACATCATGCTCACGAGAATCGGACGCCACGCAGTCACAATGGCCTTGACCTTTGGCCACCAAAATCTACCCAGTACATCTTTGATTCCAAATGAACATCTGTACCAAAGTATTTCCAATAATAGGGTGAAAATTAGCTGAGCAGTAAACACCAGGCCAAAGTCAGAGTCCAAAGATCACTGATTTGGAGACTGTGGGCGGTCACTACCTGCCTCCTGTATATAACTACCTCTTACTGTGCGACTGAAGGACCAGAATAAAGTAATGACACCTGAGTTAACTCCTTTTATTAAATACATAAATTGTGCTCCATACTTTTTGTCGTCACATGTTGTTCCCAGTGATCAAGTCTGAACATCAATAATTCTTCTTAATAATACCAAATCCAGCCTGACAGAGCTGCAGCAGTGGGACAACAGCTGGTCCTGTGGGGGAAACAAATGAGTTGGGGCATTTCACTCCGTTTGGTTTATAATCTGTGAACTGAATGACTGTCATCATTACTGTTAGGTTCGATAAGCAGAAGTCATCTGTTGAAGCATCAGCCGCAACCCTGACCTGCACAGTGTGTCAGCAGCCTTCAGTTATCTGACAGCCGGGTTTGGTGCTGCTGATAGGACGGTATTCAGAACGCTACAGGAGCTCAGACACAAGCAGATAGTGAAGAGAGACAGATGGCTAATTGCTTTGTCACCATTTTGACTCCTGAAGAACAAAACAATGCAGCTGGAATCTCAAACGAGACGAAGCTGGACAAACACAACCATTCAAAAGATTTGGAGGGAGTTCAGGAAACAGCTTGGTGTACACAGACCCTCTCTGCAGCCTCCTCATCACTTGTTTGTCCTGTCTTGCATTCACCACATTTTTCAGCTGTGGCATAACAAGGGCATCCAAACCACTGGAGATCTTTACCCACCCAATGAAAACAGATTGGCCTTCAGATAACACACCTGTTCCATTATTTTTCAAATTTGGAAGAAAATAACAATCAACATTTTCCCCCTTTATCTGTTCTTCATGACTTTCTCAAATTAATCCAATTAAAAAGTGGATCTTGTCTGAGATCTATGATAGGATAGTTAAGATTAACACTTCCTTACTAGCCTTAAGAACTTTTGAGACGAAGATTTGCAAAGGGAACTTTAAGTGGACTGATAGGAGGCCGTTTTAGACCTTATCCATTTTGCATCACATACACAGCACTAATGTAAGACTTGACAAACTGCCTCCCTGAATGGTTGTTAGCAACCATTGTTAACCAGCATTCACAGCTGTGCTCACCTCGCCTCAGCAACCCTCGTGAATTGCCAGTTGGGTCAACTACCCACAACGATTCTGAAACTCACAGCTCACACGTGTCCTTATCTGACATTTTGACCCAGATCCTCTTATAGCTGTTTTGGGGCTCATACCCAAGAGGGGAATTCCCACTGAGCTCATACCCTGATTCCTGTCTTTCTTTCTTTTTTTACTAGATCGCTTGAATAGCTCAGTAAGCGCTATGCATGTGTTTCCACAGAAGGCAGAAGTCACCATGGTTACAACCACTAAGTGGCAGAAAAAGAAGTGAGCGACAATGTTGAAGAGCTGACTTAATTTGCCTAACTTGACATTGCTCTTCCTGCAATGTCACTATTGAGCTGAAAAAAGGGTATTGTGTAGCCTGATGGTGTACTTGTCTACCACTTTTGTAGTAATTCAGATCATTTGAGAACAATTCTATCATTTAAGGATGTGTCTTGGTGATCTTCTCACCTCAATCCTAACTTTTCTCGGTCTGAACTGACCTGCCTCTGTAGCAGAGCAGGTGTCAGGAGCGTGCCGGGTCTTCTACTGGCCGAGACACGACCCGGTTACCTCTCCTCCTGACAGCACGTCAGGAATGATGACGCAGCTGACTTTAATGTCACTTAACCTTCCTTTAATATAAAAGCCCCAATCTGTTGAAGATGATGCACTATAACTGAGAAGGCCAGACGTTAATCAGAACACGAGTCACGACCGATGCCTTGCTTCACACTTTTATGGAGGACACCACGACAAATAAATCTCACTGTTGAGTCTACTTGTACATGTTTAGAGCTTAAGGACCAATAAAGATTTATGTTACGGTTATTGCTTCAGAGTCACCAGCAGTTCATCACATAAATGTGGAGCGACTGTTGCATTATGTCAAACTTGAGTAGATCACTCATGCTGGTTTTCCAAGGTCTAAAACATGACTGATGTGTTTGACAATTCAGTGTTTGATGAAAAAAAAATACAACCATGTTTTGTCGAAAGGGTGTAACTGTACAGTACAGTCAGCTCACTGTGTGGTCTGATACATGGTGCAGGGCTCACAGCGCAAAGGCAGAGTTTAACTGAGAACAAATGTTGACTGTGGAGGATTATTTTTCCTGTTCTTTCCTCACGGGGGCAGAAAGCTGTTTTGTGACGATTTCTATACGACTACAACCACTGTTTTTGTCATCATCCATTAAGATGCTTATTATTTTCAATGTCAGAAAATTGTGAAGAATGTGATGTCATCGAATGTCTTGTTTTGTCCGACCAACATACTTTCGGTTCACCTTTGTATAGGACGAAGAAATGCAAGAACTGTAGAAACTGGAATAATGGAACAATGGCATTTTTGCTTGTAATGTGACATGTGATACATTTACCAATTATCAATTATTGCTAATAATTTTCAAAAATACAGCTCAGGTCACCATTTAATCTTCAATGTATAAACAGCATCCTCAATAAGACAGAGAGTAAATATTTAAATTAGGTTAGAATACCAGTGTCAAAAACCTCATTATGTTGAGAAATCAATCAAATTTTACAGCATGAGAGAAGCTGATTTTAGGCTTCTGGTCGTGTTTTTGAAAGAAAATCTGCATGAGTTCATTTTCTGGCAGCAGCTGACACATCTGACAGCTCCTTGTGTTGAGGGGAAACACTACACCTTTGTTTTCATGCACTGGTACATTTTAAGGTTTGGGGTGAATTTGCTCCAGTAAATTGTCTTTTTTTAGGACTTGTGGAAAGAAAAGAAGTCTGCTCTGGTAGCGCATATTTAAACAAAAAATTAGAGACAACTTAGAATACAAAAAACAACTGTCTTAATGTAAGTAATCAACTTAGGCAGTTTCATGGTGATATCTAGTAGTTCATACTTTTACCCTACTCACCTGCAGCGTTTCCACTTCATTTAATTTCACCCTCTGGCTTTCAAAATTAGTCTCCATTAGGAGGCATAACTGATCAAATCGGGCCTTTAATGTTTAACATTTTTTAAAGTCATGACCTCTGACCTGCCCTGGCTGCAGAGTGACGATGTGGGCCCTGGCTGCCTGAAATGCAGGGAACCTCATCAGGTCTGGATGGAGAACATCCACCTGGCTGAAGACACTGGACTCTTCGTAGGGGATCCTGGTCGGGTAGAGGTTAACGGTGTCCTCTGGGGGAAAGAGGTGCCAACGCTTCCTACGCACAGAAAACACAAAAGAGCAGGAAAGGCTTGTTGTTAGGAATTCATTTAGCTGTTAGCTCAGGCTCAGTGGGGACAATGTGGAGGAAGAATAACAGGTTGAACCAATCAGAGGCAAAGTAGGGCGAATGAGAGAGTAAGGGTTAGTGTAGAGTTAGTAATTCAGGGGTTGTATAAAATGCTTCTGCAATCTCAGTGTCCACACTCACAGACTTTGAGGCGCTTTCCCAGTAAGTCTGCAAGGACTTTCCCACTGTCAAATTGTAAATTAACTTTCTGTCACTCTGTATTTCTGCAGACTCTGCCTGATGGGATTACTCATAGTTCTTTGCGTTGGGACATTTAACGTGGGGTAACCAGACGAAGCCCTAAAAAATATATAATGATATTTGATAATGATAATCCAGTTGATCCAATGTTTTTTATACACAAACACAAATGTTCTGAATCACCACTAAAGATCTGACATTTTCTGGGGCTGTGCTGCTGGCATTGGCATTGAGCCTCAGCCATTTTGTGTTCTGTTCATCTGACCCCCGTTGTCACAAATGTCATCATATCAAGCACTGTTGTATTTTCACGGATCAGCAGTGTCAAAGATCTGCTCGAGCTGAATCTCATTCCATTGGAGATCAATACCAAATAAAGAGAGTCTGAGACCCAATTACATAGGCGAGATAAGACAGAGAACAGAGGATTGAGATAAGATAAAAAGACCTTTTCCCTTTTGTTTCTTGACTCACGTCGCCCTACATAGCGCCTCACCCTCTGTCTCCATTTCCGTCCCGCTCTGGCGAGCTCTGAGGCAAATTAACTCTCTTTGAGGGGGCAGAGGACAGAGCAGACTCTGTGTAAGCACTTACAGTAGACTGAACCTTTGTGTTTGGGTGAGCTGGCTGGTTATCAGGCAGAAAACTTCCACCACCTCCAGCGGTGTGCTGACACACGGCTGCAGTTGTCTGGAGTCCTGAACCATCTTTATGCTCAGTCACAACTCCTCTTTATTACATGCACTAAGTTACTGTGACAGATAGACGGGTGCTGTGTCTCTCTTTATACTGTTTAATCTGTTGCCCAGATTAAAAATCAATGTTTCATAAAAACAAAGATGTGGGGTGTAAGAAAAAGTACAAAGTAAAGTACAGACGCACACAGTAAAACAGATTAGCGTGAGGAATTAGATCAGGGAAAATAAATCAGAGAACAGCTCTAAAAGCAGCTCTCTTGCATTCACTGATATTTCGGGCTCAGTATTTGGGCTCTGTGGTGAAGAGCGCAGAACTATTTCTTGCTGCATTGAACATTTTACCACATTACCATTTCCTTGGCCACTTAAACTCCTAGCTGTGCATCAATTTGATTTGTGCTCCATTTAATCTAATCTTTTGCCGTGACTTGATGCAACACTTACACATCTGTGAGGCAGGGAAATGTGCGATGCCGTATTCAAAGTTCTGTACGTAACAATATAAGAATGGGTGCATATTCAAAGTGACATCTCAGAACTGTCCATTACTGACTGGATTCAAGCGTGTGTTTTAAGTAGGGCCGTTGTGTATTCATGATAGAATGTTTGGCCTTGTGCATCGTTTGTTCATCTGGTTGCTTTTTCACCAGTAACTGAGTAGTTTTTCTTTGTGTACACATATTTTTTACAGTTATGACCATAGACTCTCTCCACCTCTCTACATCAGTATGTTGAAGGTATTTTAAGAAAGACAGAACACACAGTAAACAAAGTCAAAGACAGAGTTGATAGATATAGATATAGATATCTCCATATTGTTATCGTGAATTCGCTTGGCCGTGATACCCCTGCAGTGAAAATCTGATATTGTGCCAGCCCTAGTTTTTATCTTAATTTTGGCTGACAGAAAAATGTGACAGTAAAAGCGACTGAGCAGAGGGTGAGAGGTGTAGTGAGGTCAAAGATTTGCAGGTTAATCATATAACTGAAATCAGAAAAGTATTCGCAGCTAAAGTAGCAATGTCAATTTTAAAGAATTTCTTTAATTGATATTTTGGACGTTTTTGCATTAGAAAACTGTTTTAACCACTGACATGATCTGCTATGTGTTTGATGCAGAATCAGTGCAGGCTACATTAAAAGTTAAAAGGACACCAAGTTTCTTGAATGATACCAAACTAAGTAACACAAAATCAGTTTATTTTAATTGCGGCGCTCCCATTAGTCGCTATTCTAACTAGCTCAACAAAATCCAACACAAATTAAGGCTACCAAATAGCTCAAATGTAATAAGATTGGATGTATAGAATGTCTTTTTGTACTTTTTGTATCAGAATTACTTTTATCTAAATTAAAAAGATACTTTTTGATGTATTTGTGCCCATTTCTGATTGCTAACATTTTTCTTTTTTTAAATTTCTTAACGGTGATTAATCAGTTAATGATTAATGATTATCATCCCTAAATAAACCAAAGAATACCAAAAGTAGCTTGAAGATGGAACTGGAGTAACTGTGGAAAATCTACACTGCAAAAGAAAAAGAAACTGCTGATGGAAGAGGCAAAGAAGGTAAATGAGGGAGAGTGATAGAAACCGATTTAAAACAAGTGTGAACAGATGGAGATCGCTCTGGTGTTGTGTCTTAGTCTGTTCCCCCGTTGATATGAGTTTCTTCTGAGTAGCCCCCAGACCTGAGATGCTTCAAAACCGGCATTCTTTCTACTAGATCAGTAAAAAATAAAGCCTACTTATTTATACATCCGGCTGGTTTACTGTTTTATACACTAGCCAGACAACTAGAAAAAACGCTTAGATGGGGGAAAATGTAAAAGTTCTGTCTGTTTCCACTTTAAATATATATATTTTTTATTCCAATACAATAAACAAAATGTTCTATGCAAATCAGATGCCTCAGTATATTTTATAAAGACTGTTTTAGCTTACAGGAAACCACACAGCGACAGGCAGTGATATATTCTTTCCACTTTCTTTGTCCTCATCATCATAAAACCAGCAGAGTTTTCTTTAACATTATAAAGAAAATCTAACCAAGAACACTTTTTCCTTTATGTGATGTATCAGATAACTGATTTATAATCTGGTTACTTTGGGCATATAAAGCAGCAAAAGCATGCTCTGATCCCTCTTACCGTCCTTGTACCTGCAGCACCAGGTTACAGCCGTAAGAGTCCAGGTGGCATGGCGTGTTGGCCCCCTCGGTGCCGATCCATAAGGTGCTCTCTCTCCCATTACGCCCCTCAAAACCAAAGTCGGACCACTTTACACCCTGCAACACACACACACACACACACACAAAATGATGGGAAAACAATTAATAAAGTCAGATTTTTAAATTACATGTCGCCGTTCATTTTGTCCGTGATAATGAAATGACACGGAGACTCACATTTTCATAACTGTCACAACTCACAGATGACAGACGGCCACCTCATCAGCTGCTTTGACAGGACCTATTATGGGTGACCAATGGCGGTGTCAGTGTAGAGTAACAAGGCTACAGTATTTGTCATCTTTCAAGGAAAACTGGTCTGTCAATCATGTCCATGTCAGAGCACAAAGGTGTAGCAATCACCAGCAACCTGAATAATGGAGTCATTACCATATATGCAGGCAGCTGTAAATGACAGACTGGCCAATCTAGCCTTCAGGCAGCCCTTTTCCCAGCACCATTTATCCTGTAAAAAGCCCATCTCTGCCTGTCTCAAAGGCATGAAAGTCAGCGGGTAATAATTGCAGGTGGATGCCCAATAAAAATATATCATGAGATAAAAATGAAATGAATGGGAGGCAGTGGCTGGAGGAAGATGACACTTTTATGTCTTTACCTACCGCAGGACAAGAATAGTCGCTTGCATTAAAGTCATTACCTGCAAAAGCGTCACAATTTAATTGAAAATATCCAAACAAGGAAAAAAAAAAAAAGAAATATGAATTAGCATTCTGACAAAAACGAGACTGGAAGGGAATATTTTGGCTCGTTCAATATGTTTTTCTGTATTCCTTTAATGTTTAATTTGTTGATAAGGCGACGCTCCTGCAAAAATATTAGAAGGCAAACATATGAAAAATATTTTTTTTAATGAATTTTAACAAGCCAGTTTCTAACTGTCGACATATTCATTGACAAAACTTTGAAAAACAGGCTTTGAAAGTACCAGTCTGCAGGATCACTGACAGAAATGGGATATAATATTCCGTATTCTGTTTTCATTAGTGTATAATCACCTGAAACTAAGAATCGCTGTGTTTTTGTTACTTTAAAATGAGTCTTTTATATCTAAAGCGGGAGCAGTTCCTCTACCCTGGAGTCCACCATGTTGCACAGCCGTGTCTCAACAATAGCCCAGAATGGGCAAACCAAACACAAAATCAAGAGTTGCGCTGATAAGCTGCAGGTTTGTGTGACGTCATGTTGTGTTGCTACTAGGACGCATTGGATTGGATGAAAGAACACTTTTACTTACAATAAACAACCAGGATACAAGGCTTATCATCACAGTGGGTAACTTTAAACTGGTGCACAAGACCAAAGGACAGAATCAAAAAGAACAACAAAGTTACACAAAGAAATGTCCGTGTTGCCCACAGGGCTGGCATTAAGCCAAGCTACAGCGCCGACACCGTTGTCCACATTCTTTTTTGCTTTGGTGCCGTTTGTCCATGCTGATTTATAGCTTATTCATTTCACGAAAGGGAAATCATAATGTTCCTGGATACAATGAGAGACAGTAGTGTGTTTCTGCTTTGTGTCAAAAGTTTGGGGAAGTCTCTCTCTCTTTCTCTCTCATGCGTCATACAACAATGCTTTTCCCTGTTTAGTGTGGAGAAACTTGATCTAGTCTGCACAAAGCTCTGACCTCCATCCCACCCAACACTTTTGGCTGAATCAGTGTAGATTTGTGTGTCACGTTAAGGTGTCTTCATACTTTTGGCCATGCATTACATCTTTCAACAGCCTCTACTTTATCAAAAAATATACTACTTAGTACAACTAATTTATACAACCTGGGATTGCCTTCAGTTGTCAAACTTTCTTCATCACACAGCCTAAAATTCAGTTTCATAAGTTTCATCATGCCGACAGAGTAACTTTAAACGCAGTAATACCTGCCAGGTTAAACAAAAGGTTTGATTGACCTGAATCTGTCTGATGCTCATTAAAATCTCATAAAAGGCTGCTGTAACTTTTGCATCATCAAACTATGTATAAACCTTCTGTTATTTTAGGTGCAAGAATGTGTGTTGGATTTCATCAGGATTTTTTGACGAGGAAGCATTCTAAATAAGACCTGATATCCTACAATGTGTAAAGATTACCTCGAACATGGAAGGCTGGTGTTGAAACAACATGGCGATGTATTTGTAGTCAGCATAGGCCCAATACTCTGACCTTGGGTATTCAGAAAAAGGTCCTTCATCTGTCCCAGCCTGGTCCTGGGTCCAGCTGACAAAGTGGGCGAGTGTGGCCTCCACATAGGGACACTGGGTTTCAAACAGTGGCGCTATGGGAGAATAGCAAGAAAAGGAACAGGAAGGAGAGTAATCACTGGAAAATTGTTATGAAGTTTCAGTAAAACAATTCAACTGATCTATGCTAAAAGAAAAACAATCCATACAGCAGAATCACAGCACTATGCATCATCACAGGGGCATGAAATTTTGTTTTACCCACTTTTATGAGAAAAATAAATCACAGTTGTAGTCATTTACTGGCTTTTGTTTTAGTAAACAAAGTGTGTCTACGGTTGACTGACGCCATTTATAATCCATCATGAGCAATGTCCTCCTGTCAGCTGTAACAGCTGAAAAAGATGATTTAGAAATCTAATTAGCTCGTGTTTATCGGAGGACTCGCTCTCGGTTATTCATCACAGGAGGAGTCATTACTGTAGCTGTTTTAGAGCCACATAGAGGGCAAAATTCCCCACATGCTCACAGACAAAAACCCACTAGGTTGTTTTTTTTCTACGTTTCTTTTCAGCTTCCATCACTACATTAGGTCCTGATAACTACAGGCCAGGAGAATGAACTACTACTAAAGACTGCAGGCATTATCATGTGATAACTGAAAACTGGGTGCCAGTAGAGAACTGTCACAGGAGGCTCTCTGCATTGATGTGATCCAGAACACACAAAGAGAAACGGTTATTAATTTATTGGTACTGATACCTTTTTATCAATTATGGCTGGACATTTGGAATGGAAATGATAACTACTCAGTGTGCTTTGTCCAGACCGTTTTGGAATTTCATCTTGGAGTGGATTTAATATGGATTAAGAGAACCACGAACTCCTCAATCATGTCTGTCTGGGGAAACATTTCATGTATTAAAGTGAGGGTAAGTAATTCACTTTAGAAGCATTTTGTTACATTTGTAGAAAATCCTTTCGCATCCCGATAGCAAACAATAAATCAAATGCTCTGACAACTAAAAGAAAAATATCCAGTGTCTGTGGCTGTCGCCAGTCTTTACAAAGCCCAATCATTTCAAACAGTCCAAATGAAATGATTGGATGGTCTACCTGCCGACCCGCGTGCACTCTACTTGAATATTCCACAAGGCCAGGCAAGAGACAGCCCTCTTTGGCTGACCAAAAATTTTAATTCAGTCATCATCTCCTCACCCCCATGCTGATGGATAGTCGGGGGAAGTTTTGTAGTCCACAAAACATCTCTGGAGCGTCACAGCAAACCAGTGTTGCAGCATTCTTCAGAAGCCACAAGAACCAAAACGTATTTGAAAAGACAATATCTAAATAGC
Source organism: Spondyliosoma cantharus (assembly GCA_900302685.1). NCBI lineage: Eukaryota > Metazoa > Chordata > Actinopteri > Spariformes > Sparidae > Spondyliosoma > Spondyliosoma cantharus. Next base: position 19,234 of record OMLP01045951.1, read on the forward strand.
ATTTTAAAAGCAGAACCCTTTACTGTAATTGCTAAGCTAAAAGTAGTCTGGGTGCACAAGCTGGACCATACATCTAGGCTGTTAAAACGTCTCTTTAAATCAATTTGGGATCTCAGGGCTTCTGGAGATGTTGATTATGCCGAGCTAGATATATGAAGCCATTTTAAAACAAGTCCACAGCTACTTCAGTTGTTTAGGTGAATGCTGCAATATGGTTTTGGTGTGAAGCTCCAGAAATGTTTTGTGGAGTACAAAACTTCACCTGACTTTCCATCAGCATGGGGGGAAGAGATGATGACTGAGTTTTTTATTTCTTGGTTAACTTTTCCTTTAAGTGTCATGTAAAAGAATAATCGCTGGGCTAGTATATGCTAACGGTGAGATCAGACCAAATGACATGTTTTTTTTTAACTTTAATATTACGTTAATAATTATAGTTTCCTCATTATATACTGTATTTTTTCTTGTATTATGTCCATATCTGAAACTTGCACCCACTAGGAGTGCTTGGTAGGGAGCCTAAAGTGGATCTTTTCAGGCCACATGAGGCCAAATTCATTCTGCACGTTCAGTCCAGGTGATTCATTACACGGGAATGAGTTCAACCCAGATCTGTCTGGATTAATCTTCTGTTCTTACTGTTTGTCTCCTCTTTTCTTCCAAGTCTGAATCGGATGAGTTTGCCACCGAGGCAGCCAGACAGGTGCTCAGCAGTCCAGTGGAGGACAGGCCAGCCACAGGTCATGTTCATGAAGACTGCAGGCTGCTGCAGATGAGGAAGAATCCTCTGGATCTCCTCTGGGCTGAAGGGTATAATGGAGTCAGGGACAGCCATGCTCTGTAGTAAACACTGGTAATGGGCTGCAACACAGAGAATGTAGATAAGATTAGTTGATAAACAACATGTATTTAAGATGTGGTGTTACCCTTTATTCATTATTTATTTATTTATTATTCATATATTAGGGGTGGCAATAGCTCAGTCCGTAGGGGTTTGGCTTGAAGGTCGCCAGTTCAAGTCCCACTCGGACCAAGAAATAACGATGTGGACTGGCAGTTGGAGAATGCTGGTTCACATCCTGGACATTGCCGAGGTGCCCTTGAGCAAGACACCAACCTCTAACACTGCTCGTTGGGCGCCGTGGCATGTGTGCCAGCCCCTTCACTCATCTCCTCTACACTGCATGTGTGTGTGTGTGTGTAATGTGAGTGGAAAAAAGAATTTCCCAATTTGGGATTAAAATAGTATATAAAAAAAAACATAGAAACATTGTACCACAGTCTCTGGACTAAGACGTGTCTTCTGTATGATAAAGATTATATAGAAAAAAATGGATGATTTTTTTTGTGTCTCCACAGCTCTTTGTTTCCGTCTCAATGCCCTGTCGTTCAAAAAGCGAAAAAACACAAAATAAAAAAAATAAAAAATGGTTGCACCATTACTAATTAATGCAATCACTCCAAAAGCTGGAGTGCATTTGCAGAGACGAGGAAACTGAAGCTCCCTTTTTTTCAAATGTGTTTGTACTACCTGCACCATAAAGAGGCATCAGAACTTCAGACAGATATTCACATGTGTGGGTCATTGGAGATCAGTTTTTGCAGTAACACTAAAACCCAAAACCATGGCCATTTGCTGCTGTAACAGCCTCTGCTCTTCTGGGGGGCCTTGAAATTAGCTCCCATTCATTGGCAAACGCATTAGTGAGGTTGGCCACTGATGTCACTTGTTTCAGTTCATTTCAAAGATGTGAGATGGGGGGACATCAAACCTGCGAAAAAATATAGTGTCTCTTATAGAAAATAACCAGCCCCATTAACTAGAGACACACTGATACGAGACCTCTAGGGGCCAATGCTGATACCGATATTTGGGTATTAAAAATACATAGAATATATACATACATACATAATGTATGCAATGATCCCTCAAACATGGAACAGTTGTGACATAGTTATGTGACAGAGACAGGACCTTTTACAGTTATAGTAGTAAAGTTAACAATAAACTTTACTGTCCAAAAAGACATCAGTTCACAGAAACAGTAAACTTCACTGGGAATTACATGGTTTTTTTTTAAATAGCACAAGCATCTGATTTTCTGTAAAGAAAACAAGTTTTCATATCAGCACATATAATCATAGATTCAAGTCTTAAAACTAGGTCAACATTTTAATATATGACCGGCTCTGGTTCCCTCTGTGGGACTGTGGATTATAGCAGAAAAATAATATCTGTGTCAAACACAAGTTCATGATACGGGCACGTTTTGTTAATCAAGATAATCTTCACAGATGAACACCACTTTGAGGCGTACATTGAATCTCTAGCAGTAAAAAGCTAATGTTACTATGAACGGTCACATGACATAAACGTCACCAGCACTGAACGTCTTACTACACAAGATCTCTATAACTGTGGGACATTTAAAGATGTATTTTATGTCGTAGAACAAAACATCTTAAATATCTGTAAATATCTCAAGCGTGTGGTAACCACACGCCTTACGTCAGACATCTAGCTGAAAAGCCATTTGAAAGACTCACAGACTTTGAGACGAGGGAACCTGATGTGCAGGAATGCTAAGGCTTTCCAGGACTCTTTTGCGACAGACCTGGAGTTGGTAATGATGACAGCGGTGCTGCACTCAGAAACTGTTGGGGCCAGGAAACAGACGCTTCCTTATTCCCTAACGTGTTTGTACTATCTATATATACCCTGCCAAACAACAAAAGAACTTCAGACAGATATATTCAGCAAATGAACAGGCGTCGACTCCACTGATTCTATCCTGTCTACATAAACATTACGTTAGCTAAACGTTAGCTTCCCGGAGAGAAAGAGGGGCTAACAGGGGACTCACCTTTCACTACACGTGCAACTGAGTTTCGAGCGGAAGTAAACAAACCTCACGTGACAGCAGACGGTTTCATTTTACATCTGGACCAGCCCACTGTGAATCTACTCCATTGCGGCTCTACGTCCGATGCTACAGCCCCACTCAAGCTAATGCTCCAAGCGAGCCGGAATGGCGGCCCAGCGACCACAGTATCCACGACAGTAGCTATTTCCGTTCGGGCATGCGCAGTAAAGTTAAGTGTCAGAGAAAGAAGCTATCGGCTGTTTTTGTTGTTGTGATCGAGGGAAGCCCGGCGAGACGTCCATTTCCCGCTGCTGTACCGCCCTTGAAACCGGGATTTTAACTGAACTGGCGAACAGAGAGATACTATGGGTGCCCGTCCGAGCACCGAGGCCGAAAGGGAGCCGCTTCTCACCCCAACTCATGTGGAAACAAACAGTCATCCAGTAAACAGCAGGGTGTACGGGAGAAGATGGCTGGTTCTGACCCTGTTCTCCCTCCTGGGACTGTTGCAAGGGATGGTGTGGAACTTCTGGGGTCCCATCCAGAACTCGGCCGTTCGCGCTTTCGGATTCGCCAAGTCCGACATCGCGGTTCTCGTGCTGTGGGGTCCGGTGGGTTTCGTCCCCTGGCTTTTGTTTATGTGGCTAATGGACAAAAAAGGTGAGCTGGTCTTATTTGGTACACCGTGTCCTACATTTATGTCACGGTGTTTAAGTCCTCGTTTCACCCCCTAAACCTGTGTGGGGGTGTTATCAACAAACTCATGATATACTGATAACTGTGATGGAGAACTCACTCACAAGTCTGTTGTTGTTACGGGACATCCTACCCGTGATAGATGTATCTGTATACAGTCAGATTAACGTGGTGGTGTCCGGTGTCACACAGTGTTCTGTTTATCTCTGAGGTCCGGTGACCTCAGCAGAGATTCGGCAATAGTTGTGGTCCCTGGTCACGTGATGTATCATGTTGTTATAGAAAATGGTGACCCCCCGCCCCAGCAGGCAGACTCTCACAGGCGTGCGCATAATTGGTGAGATGTAACTGAGTACATTTATGAGTCATTTCTTTTCTTACTTACTTCTACTTCTGTTACATTTCAGAGGGAAATATTGTACTTTTAATCATCAGTTGCGTGACAGCTTTAGTCAGCAAGCCTGGTTACCTTGTAAGTGACTTCCTAAATTGGAAAAGAGCATATATAGTATGACATTTTCTGATACTACTCTCGACAGTATACATACAGGTACAGTTTAAATGACTAGCCAATCAGTTGATTAATTGAGTAAATGTATTGACAGCTTTTTTTAAATGTACAATCATCGGAGTCATTTTTCATCTAAAAGATTTCACAAATGCAACATTTTGCTGCTATTCCATTTAATTATTTTGATCATTTTAATTGATTTTAAATAATTTCACATTTTGTTGAATTGGTTAGACGGAACAGAATTGCAAATATGTGACTTGGACTTGAATTTTACAAACCAAACAATCAGTTAATTAATGGAAAAAATAATCGGTAGATTAATCATGAAATCATGAAAATGATCATTAGTGTAGTCCTTTATAAAATAATTAGCTCCACCTCAACAAACTTAAACAATAAAATCTTAATTTGTGAGTAACTATGGCACTCAGTAGAGTGCATACCTCTGCTATGTCCCAACAGTCCAGTTGAATTCAATCAAGCCTGCTCCAGTGTCAAACTCAGCAGCGCTATCACTCTAAATTGAACTGCTTTACAATAACTTAAGATCACCAGGTCTACGTTCTGCTTTAAACTGTACTCACTCATGGATACCAGCCACCTAATTATACCTGATTTTTTTCCATCAAGACCCAAGCATTATTGACTTAAAAGTTAATGAAAATGTTGAAAACGGCCTATCTCGCGATGTTAAACAGTGAGAAAAAAACTCCTTTTATCTGGATCAGCACCAAAAGTTAATGGGGTCTGTTCTGGGCAGAGACTCATCCTCCATCCAATTTTCATGGAAATTAGTTTTATAGTTTCTGTGTAATCCTGCCGACAAACCAACCAACAAATGGACACAGACGGAAACTAGTCTCCTTGGTGGAGGTAATAATAGGAAAAACAGTCCCAGAGTGCTTTTACATATAAACTTTAGATTAAATTGTAGCTATCTCTGTTTCTGTCAATATCTGATAAACTAGTAATTTTTAACAAACCTGGAGTCTGAAGTTCACACCATTATTCCTCATCATAAACGATGGCACCTGATGGTAGGACACACTGTCCTACCATCAGGTATGTATGGTATATGCTATACCATCAGCATATGTTGTCTTAAATGTGCTGATTTGTGCTGTGATTGTGAATGTGCTTTTTTTTTTAAAAACAAACAAAAAACAAAGCAGAATGCAGAAAAAGATGTCTTGGGTAATTTCTCATTGTTTTTATCTTTCCAGTAAGTTGATTGTTTAAATTCAATGAATAATACAAAAAAAACATTTATGCTCAACTGTAAGATAGCCTGCCTCCATTATGTACATTTTTTTTTTCACCATTAATTTGAGGGATCACCATCCCTAATATTGGTATCCGCATCCGCTCCAAAAATCCAGTATCGGTTGGGCTCGACTCAGAGCAGCAAACATTTGGTACTTTTGCTTGATCACTTACTTAAATCAATTGTTGAATAGGAAGATTGTCGACACTTGGTTCTCGTTTTAAATTCTTTTTACAATTAATACTTTCCTTTAAGTGCAGATTTGGCAGTTGTGTTAATTGAAATGATTGTTGAAAATGTTGGCAGTAAAAACAATGGGTTGATAACTCTCACTTTTTTAAATAGGCATCACCCCATGCCAAAGTGTTTTCCAGTGTCCACTGTCCAGCATCAGAGTTGGGCGCATGTGAGAGTTTAAAAGTGCTGATGTAGGATAAGAAACTCTTAAATGGCCTTTAACTTTCTGTCTTAATTTGCACTGTTCTTGAAACCACAGAACATTTATTGAAGTGCTCTTGACTTGGGCTGCTGAGTCAGAGCACACTTCACCTAACCAGTTCCTCTACATCACCTGACTGACACGTAGTGGTTCGAGCTCCGGCTGGACTGTCAGATGACAAAGACAGTAACAACGCCATAACAACATCACAGTAACCAGGCTGCTGATGAATTAAAGACCGCAGGCAAAGTCTGTCCAATAAATTACACAACTCGTCTTGTGATCCTGATTCATCAGTAATTACATGAAGTTCTTCTGGATGTTTTATGTGCCTAACTTAAATGTCATATCTGCTGCTTTCAGTGAGCAGTAGAAACTTCTTACTGACTTATGGACTAAAGTGACATAATCCAGCTGTAGATTGCCCTCATACGTAAGTTAAAGCTCAACTTTAGACCAGTCCTGCAGCTAATTCTGCCCCGAGTCACATGTCGAATTAGAGCTCCTCATTCAGCACTCACAAATTGTGTTAAGCCACAGGGTGAGCAACATAACATCCAGAGGTTTCAACAGGCTTAGACTGTCATCTGTGTATGATACACACTCTCTCTCTCACACACACACACACTCACTGGCTCTGCTCCAAGTTGCCAGAGGGGAAAATGTTCGGCATCCCTCTGGGAGCTCCCCTCCCCACAGGTAGAGACTGTTAATGATCAACAACGCAGAGCTGCCATCCAAGGGCTGCAGTCTTAACGTCGAGTCATATGTGATGCATTCATGGAGTTGTAAACCGAAGTAATGTGCTCAGTGTATGACATACATTCATGCTGATGCTACAGATTATGTCAGGGGGAGCTAAGCCACCTATTTAAATGTGAGGTTGTAAAGCTTGTGAGTCCTGCTTGCAGCAGCTGGCCTTCAGGGCCTCTCCAGAAAATAGGTTACCGACTCACTGTGTCACTAAATACAAATGCAATGTTGTGTAAAATATAAGCCAACATACCTCCAAGAACATTATTATAAGATGATGCTGCAGAAATAAAATTTGAGCAACTGATTACGATCTGTTCTCACTTGTAAGAATTGAATCTGCTGGGAGAAAACAATGAAAACAGAGAGAGAGAGAGAGAGAGAGAGAGAGAGCTGAAATGCTTTAGACACTTAATTTCAAATTTGACTGTCAATTTTGACTCTCAATCAAAACAATCAAAACATAATCCCTAATGAGTTATCGCAGGGAATCTGACAAATTATTATAATTGAATTGCTTTCTGGTTGATCAGCAACTGGAAGGACAATGGACTTTGAAAATCTGGAGTAACATTAATTGTTATTAGGAAACACCTAACGTTAGCATGATAAGTTCCTAGCTTACATTATAGTTTGGTAGAATTACACAACGCAACAGGAAAGGTGTAAATTAGTTCTAAAACATCAACGCACAGCTTGGACTTGTGGTTTTACTTTAAAATATGGCCTGAGGTCCCTCCAGAATTCATTGTCCCTACTCTGTTCAGTTGTTGTCAATCAGGAAGTGGTGAAATGAAAACAGTTTGTCAGGTTTTTGACATATACACCACTTAGACCTGGAACACAGCAGCATACATTCGAGTGTGACATCAGAGGAAAATGGCCCCTGTATGATTATAGACTATAGTTATTAATGTTAAACAACCACCATAGTCAATGAAAATATATTTTACGCAACTCAGACATAGATGGTAACAGACAACGTAATGTTTTAAAGATCTATTAATCCGAGTCACATACGCCACTTCCACGCATCACCCGAAATTTCACCTAAAAGTTGAGAAAAATTACAGATTTCTCTGGTTTGAACATATTATATCTTTACACACAAAACTGATGGTTGTACTACCTAAAGCTAGCTGCTTTACACTTTTTAGATACAAGGCCTACAGACACTGTGAGAGCTGCCTCTATGGGAGAAATCTGGGGCAGTGTTGCGTGCCTCATTTAAGGTCACTTAAACACTGGTTGAAAAGGGAGTGGGTTTGGGGTTAGGGTGCCCTACTCATTTACTTCCCCATGTAAGTTTCTCCACTTGATCCAGAATCCAGCTGACAGTGTGCTTCCTGACCCTGTAAGTCCTCTGCTGCTCGAGGTATTTGGAAAGAGGAACATCCAAGGCATTTAAAAAATGTGATCAAAGTCCTCAATTGGCTTTCCCAACAAAGGCATCCATGACTCTGAAACCTAAATGTAGCAGTGCAACTAATTCACTTAATTCTATCATATTATAAGGTCATCATGCCCCAATTCAAATTAACAAGGAAACAAATCTTTACCTAATTCAGCTCTGAATGAAGCTGTGTTGGATTCAAGAAAAGAAAGAGACAGTTGACAGGAAACTAATATCCTGCTAATGGATTTAATGACTTGTCTGTCCGTACGTGTTGCCACTGGTGACAGTCTGATGCAGCAGAACGCAACATGGAGACAAATGACTGATTGCATCTCCACTTTAATATATAGAGGACACAGCCTGACAAACCCCTAACATGTACCTTGAGGGTGTATTGGCATGATGTCAGTTACAGCTGGGATCAGTACAATTCCTCCTCTGCCCTGTTTGACTCATGTTCATTTATATATACAGTATATCTTATTCGCTACATTGTACATTGGTCTAGTCAAAACTTCAGCAAATAATAGCTGACATGAAAAAGTCGAACAGGGAAGCAGATACAATTTCTTTAACCGGGCATCGTGTGGGTGAGAAACTGAGAAGAGAAACTTCCAAGTTGACAGAGAAAGGCTCTTTGTCTGTTCTATTGCTGTCACACATGCAACGTTAAAGAAGGAACTGCGGGATTCCTGTTGACTTATTATTGGCCACATACACTCCTACTTACCAGAAGGCTAAATAACAGAAACACGTCTCTGCAAAAAAGCAATGCAATTCTACAGGCCCAGAAACTACATCCTCAAAAAAGATAGTAAAGTTGAATCAACATCTCTATTATAGCTTCAGCGGGAACTGAACATTATAACCTTCATGAGTGGAGGACTTATTGGACAACTGTTGTTAGACTGCAACTGAGTGTAGATGCTTAGAAATGCAAAGGCAGCTTTGCCTGAGGGGTAGAGCCAGCATCTTGTTATCGGAAGGTCGCTGGTTCGATTCCCCAACTCATTGTAAGTTGAACCACTTAAGGTTTGTGACTGTTGTTTGGACAAAGCAAGCAATTTGAGGAAAAACCTTAATCCACTGAACCATACTTTTTTTTTTTTTAAAGACTAATCACAAAAACATACTGATTAAGAATCAATCGTTTAACTATTTTCCCCTCCATCCCCCTATCATGTGTCCTCCAGGTCTGCGGGCGTCCCTCCTCCTCTCTGGATTCCTCATGCTGCTGGGCGCAGTTCTAAGGAGTGTCCCACTGACAGACGAGCATCTCAGACGATGGTAAGGCTCCTCTGTAAATGTTATGCCAGCAGATGGTTCAACGGGGCCAGTGTGATGATGATCCTGTTGAAAGGCTTTGGAAGGGAGGCAGAGAGTGACTCGTGATCTCCAGTGCACTCATAAGCCTTCCATAATTTACATAATTTGATTTATTAGGGAAACATTTTCCATCAAACTGACACAACCAATTCTGGAGCAGCTATGTATGTACATGAGTTTATTGGGGAAAAAAAATGGAAAAAAAGAGATAAAGTTGGGGCTTCTCCTCGTTGAATGAGTTCACCATGATTTCTGATGTAGCTGACATGTTTAGTAGATTAGTGGATTAGTCAAGTCACAGAAGATGAATCCACGTCTATTTTGATAATTGACTTTTACTTTTCAAGGAAAAATATCAAACATTCACTATTTTTAGCCTCTGTGAGGAATGTTATGATTTTATGCTTTTCTTCATCACATAATGATGAAGGTAAACTGAATATCTTTGTGTTTTGGACTGCTGCAACAGCCCTGGGTCAAAATGTCACCCAGGGCTCTGGGAATCATTACCAACAATCTCCAACTCCTTCTGACACTTTACTGATGAAATGATTAATGTTAATTGAGAAACAAATTGCCACATCAGCGGCTATTGAAAATCACCAACACATTAAGTGATGATTATGTTCAACATCTTAGTTGAGCATGCTAATATTTGCTAATTAGCTCTAAGCACAAAGTACAGCTGAGGCTGATGGGACTGTCATTAGTTTTGCAGTAGAGTGCCACAAGAATGAGTCTTATACAAGGACGTTACTTTAAACCTGGACGCAGTGTTGGAGGCGGAACCCCGTTCATTCCTATGAAAGATGGTCAGTGGCACATGAAGCCAAAAAAATCTCACTTTCCCGGATATAAATTGACCAGGATCTACCATGTTGTTTTGCCAATAGAGCATGTGCACAAGAGACTTTTGCAATTCTTTCTAGACTTTCCAAAATCATGTGAAGCTCAAAACAATTATCCACCATTTTACAGATGCTTTTTTCACAATGTTCACTAGTGGGAAAAGTATTTTTGGGCCACAACTTGGGCTGCAAAGCCCGGCGCTCTTCCAGAGGGCTTGGTCCTAACCCTGGACATAAATTAGCATTTTTGCGCTTCCTGTTATCTCAGCTCAAAGTCAGCGGCTTCTGTTGAATGGGTTTTCAATTAAATGGCTGAAATAAAGTCTGTGGTTTCGACAGTAACGCTTGACAGATTTTCATGTTTTATTCTACAACATAAAATACACACCCCACATTTGAATTCTAAAGCATTACGTGTGTTAAAAATGGCGGTTGCTAACAAGTGTCTAAATGAGACTAATGAGGTTGTCGGGGACATTAAACATCATCACAGTGAACACGGAGACTCATCTACTCACCTGTCTGTCTTTACACGCCGACTTACGTTACAAACTATTCTAACTCTAACTACAACTTGTACATTGATCAGTTTATAGAAAACCTGTATAGTAATTGTATAGTAAGATGCCTAGTGGTGGTGACGTTTAAGTTACGTGATCGTGATGTAGTCTTTTTATAGCCTAACGTGAGCTTTTTATTGCTAGAGATTTAATTTATGCTATTTATCATAAATATTTGTTGGACGCAGATTATTTTCTGCATTAATCCATAATCCAATTCAAAAATCCCACAGAGGGAATGCGATGCTCACTTCAGTTAGCTACCAATACTCGGCATCCCTGCTGCTCTCTATTTGATCAAAAACCGAAGTATTGGGCAAATAAGATTTGGAAGAAAAGTGCAGTTAAAGGTCCAGTGTGTGTAATCAACCAACTGAACACGCCTCATCCCACCCTAATGTAGGAACATGGCGGACTCCTAGAAATACAAGTCTCATTCTAAGGTAAAGAAGCCACATACATTTGTAGTTTATACGTGATACGATTATACGCATTTTCTGGCTGGCTGATAGCATGGTTGAAGCATGAAGTCTGGGCAGCAGGACGAACCTCAGTGCAACACGTCTTGTGAGGGAGTTATTCCATGTGCCACTGTATTGATTCCAGTCGAGGTCCTTTCCCTTTCTTCAATGTAGAGGCATGTAACTGAATACAAGGACAGTCAGGAAGTGTTTGACTACCAGAGAACAGGCTGCTGAAAGAGCTCAATGCTGTGTGGAGTCTATACTACTTTTGTGTGTCCTTGCTGCCAGTCCCCCCCCCCCC
>OMLP01045951.1:30678-46780 GCA_900302685.1 Spondyliosoma cantharus
CCGGCCCCCCCCCCCCCCACACCCTATCAGAGAGCAGGAAGACAGGCTATCACTGGAAAACATTCAAATTATTATTTTCAGTGTTTCATTTTCAGTTTTACTCATGAGCTCACTCTCCATCTTTTAGAAAGTGCAAGAGCTCACAGAAGGTCATTTTAATTATACTTTGCCTTTTGAAAATGTAATTTCATTGAATATTTCTGAGTGGTAATCTGTCTAATTATTCCTACTGGGCTCCACAATGAGGCGGTATATCATAGAATATCAATACATAGAGGGAACTCTGTTTCCACAGAATGAGCCACAGGATGAGCCACAGATCACCTTCCCTCTGTGGATTTGAGGATTTTAAAAATAATTGTGTCCTTCAAAGAGCAAATAAATCAATTTTGTTTCTCTCTCTGTGTCATAAAAAAAAACAATCCATCAGTGCAGTGAAAGCTAATGGTACAGTGTGATACAGGCCAAATGTAAATGGTAGAATCATGATTCCCTTGTGACAGGGCATATGTTGAAAAAGAATATTTGCAATTTATCGTGAAATGTCAAGTTTTACACCCTGAATGTATTTGCTCTCTATGTGGTTGTAGCATTCTATATTTGTGTAGTCCTCACAGCCCATACAGGCCTCCTTCCACTGCCTTGAATCAAGTGCGGCGTCCTCTCATGTGAGTGTGAGACATGTGAGACATATTCTGCAGACTAAACGTGTTTGGCGCATGTCTCATCTCGGGCTGTTAACCTTGTATTGATCAAAGTAGCACTGTTGCATAATGTGATCTTGGCTGTGTTTTACAGTGACAACTTTTACAGGTCACAGGGGACAAGGGTCCTCTGGAGGTTCTTACTATAAAGAGGAAGTGAAATTAAAATAGAAAGAAAGCTGCAATAACGCAAGAAACGTTTTTGGATACGCTCAGTGCAGGACTGTTCGTGGGTAAACTGGCAAAAAATGTGTTTTCATCAGAGTGCTGACGGTATAGTAACCTTTGAACCTGTCCTTAGCCCAGACTGATCTGTTGTGCAGTCCAGTGCGGACAGGACTCTTAAATGTAGGTTAGGTTGTTACTGACCGGGCCTCGAGAGTGAACTGCTTTCACTAAGGAGAGGAGGCCTGTCTCAACTCTTGAGGAGCTGCTGCATTTATTACGGGATAAACTGTGACCTGGAATCTACATTACAGCCAGACTGACATAATATAAAAAAAACTGATACACCTCAGGAAGGTTTCAGTTGGAGCTGGATCACGTGTCCTGGAGGATTTTTATGTCTTGGACAAATGAGACAAATTCCAGTCGAATATTTTGAATTGAGCTTAAAAACAATTCAAAGAGACCACTGATGTTGTGCATCACCAAACCAATGCATCGCTGTTTGACCAGCTGAGAATGAGCCTCAACAGTCTGCTATGTTTCTCTAGAATAGCTTATGGCACCTTTTTAATACAATTCAAATTGTCCTTTAGTAGTGTCAAAAGTATCAAATATTGATACGTATTAATACTGGATATGTGAAATGGTTTCAATACCCCTAATGTTGTGTCAGTGTTACTTTGTGGTATCAAAAATGGTTTTGAAAAGAAATATTTTTTCAAGGTATCATATCAACACTAGTGCTTGGCAGGAAATTATTTTGACTACACATTCTGGCCAGAGAGAGGTGCAGGTACAAGCTGAGGTACAGAAAACCTGTACCTCAGCTTTACCGAAGATTCTGTATAGTACAAAAACAACATCTGTATGTCTCACTCCTCCTAAATCCATCCATACAACAGGATTTATCAGTTCTTGCTGGCAGTCGAGCTATAACGCGCACAAAGTTAAAGGTGTATAGCCAGGGACAGATCTGTGCTGTTTCCCCATTGGATGATGGGGACAACCTTTCACAGCGTTGACCTTCAGCTCTTTGGATTTGGTATTCAAAGTAGAAAACAAGATTGCACAGTGACAGACAAGATAACACAGCAAATGTTAGTTCTGACGGCGTTGGGCCTGATTAGCATATTAAATGTAAAAGGTCAGAGTGTTTGAAGCTGTGTTTTAATGGACGACACAGTGGATTATCTCAGTGAAACGCAGTCTGATAGATTGGTGCAGCTCCCTGGATCACCAGTAGGTGTCACTCTTTGCTTTGCAGAAGTGGATGTGAAACATGATCAGACTGCGAGGGCTTTGTTTAGTGAACTGTGTTGTTGCTGTGTGTGCTGGCTCTCATAAAACACATATTTTGTTCCTATAAGAAGTATGGGCTCAGATGATGGAGACAGGGGAGGGACCTGACAAAACAGCTCAAGTCGAGCCGGCTCCAGACTTTTAATGTGCGGAGTTCAAGGGCATTGAGAAAGCGATCAAACACACCATTTGAGTTTCCTGTTCCCCTGATCAGAAGACAAATGGCGACAGTTATCCAGGTAGAAGTTCCCCTCACAGGCCCCTGCAGAGCTGTGTTTGATCCACATGCTTTTTCATGTTCGACAGGTGATTACTCTGTTTTCTTTTTAAGATATCCTCTCGAGGAAGTAAAAGCCTCTTTGTTTCGAGTTTTTAAGATTCCTTTTAGGTAATCAAAGGCAGTCGTGAATTTGTGCGCAGCGGAAGTTTCTCTCTTTTTATAACAAGAATCTTGTGTGTAGCTGCTAAAGTCACGTTCGCAAAAGAACTGGGCGTTTTGTTTTGTTTTGGTGAGATCAGGAGAGGAACGGCGGCGCTGATTGAGTGGTCACTGATTACGCCTTGTTGTGATCAGGGCTGCTCTCAAATCAAAGCCGTAACATTTTACCCTCCTCATTCTCTCCTGTTTTCACACATTCACTCCTCTCTCGCTCTCTCTCTCTCTCTCTCTCTCTCTCTCTCTCTCTCTCTCTCTCTGTCTCTCTCATACATTTAAATACAGACCAGCTGTGTGATTAATAAGTGCCAATCAGGTAAATCTTAGTCCTACTCAGACACCGTCTGATTGCCCATCAGAACACATTGTGGGTCCCGCAGCAGGCTGTCCTATTACTGTGACGATTGCTGTGGTGTCATTTTCAAGGCACAATTGGCCTGGCCTTTTTGTGATGGCAGAATTGGGTCCGTCAGAAGCAGTGAGAGGATTTCACCACAGCGCTGGCTTCTTTGTCTCATTCTCGATCAGTTTCCGTCTGACAGGGTTCATCAATACTGATTAACTTCATCATCGTGTTGAAAAAAAGCGGCACCCCGCCACAGTGCAGCTGCCCCATGTGACCGCTCATCCCCACATTGCTCACCATCCGTCCTCATCAGCTGTCACATTAAAGCCAATTTTCTGAGTCACATCCATCCTGAGAGCATATAGACAGTACGGCCGGGTACTTAGCTTCAACAGTTTCAAAGTTCCTGCCAAACTTTGTAACACAAAGTTTGGCAGGCTGTGAAGAGCTGAAATATGTCATGTGATGATGTTATCATTTAGGTTGTTGTATTGAAAAAATGAACGATATCTAGTGGTAAGGATTTAACACTAGATCACAGTGTGCAGTATTTAGTGGCGACTACAGTGGGATTGCAGATTGTAACAAACAGATGGACCCTTGCCTCGCCCTCCTCTACAGTGTTGCTTAAAATGTGAAAAAAAATGCGAAAGCCACCCTCTAGAGTCAGTGTTTGCTTTGTCTCTTCTGGGCTACTGTGGAAATATGGCGATGCAACATGAGGACCCACTCACTCTGTGCATATTCACTATTCTCAGTTTCAGGTGATTATACACTGATGAGAACACAATTTTAAATTCAGTATTGTACCTCTGCCCCTTAATCCCAATAAATATTACACACTGCACCTTTAGTTTATGCTGTGTGTCTTTGTTGCGGTAATGATTAGTATTTGGACAAAGTGGATTTGAGTTTGGCGGGTGGTATAATCGTCGATGCTAATGAGAAGATGCAGTACAGCAGGTGGATCAGTCTGGTATCTGGAGCCGTCCCAGGACTAAATGAGACTGTAATCACAGGGTGCGTTGCAGAACCTAACCAGCATATTTGTGCCAGTTGGGGGTGGTTTCCAGTACATTTCAAGTCAGTACAGGAGGCAGCACATTCAGTGGCTCAGTGCAGAAGGTAAACAGAATATCATGCGTTATCACCAGCATTGCAAACAATGTAAAAACAAATTTCACACGACTGAGAAAAATATGTAGAAATCTACTGTACTGTAAACACAAATTGAAAGAAATGGAAGTAGACCTTGAAATCAGTTCCCAGCTGGTTTAATATTCAACTCGTCACTTCAATCATTTTTCAAACAACAATGACAAACTGTAATTTGAGGATTTGCTGCTTTTCTCTGTCATTTGTGACAGTAAACGAAGAGTTTTTTGTTTTTTGACTGTTGGTTGGACAGAATAAGCAATTCAAAGATGTAACTTTGTGTTCCGAGGAACTGTGACGAACATTTCTCATATTTTTTTAATTGATTAATGATGATAATAACCAGCGGAATAATCGATAACTAAAAAAATCATTGGTGCAGCCCTATTGTACTGTCTCAGCTTACACTTAAAAGCTGTGAAAAGATTGGAATTTGTGACATGGCCAAGCTTGTAGAGCAGTGAATCAGGTGACGTTGGACAATCAAGAGCTAATGATTCAGATGTCAAGCCTCTTGATAACGTCCTCACATTCACATGTTGGAAGATGTTTTTGAGGGCTCCAATGTGTCATGCGATGAACAGCGATCCTAAGACAGCCATTTTGGATGAGAGATGAAACGTCTTCAACAAACTGAAACAAGACCAGTTGCCGACGATACAGCCTGGATGACTGAGAACCTTCATCAACATTTTATAATGTAGTCACTTTTTCACGTCATGTTTGTGGCTGAAGACAACTCAAAAGTATTTAAATGTGCAGCAACAAAATTAACACAATTTTAACATTGAACAAATTTCCATGCGCACTAATATCCCTGCTGTTAACATGTGCTGCAGTCTTTTTTCATTCAAAGGGTCTGGTTACTCTGATAATGGAATATTGTGCCATCTTAACATGATAACTCTTTGCCACCTGTGGCATAAATCATTTAGTGGTATCTCCATAAAACAAAAATGTTCTGACAAATGAGGAAATAATGATTTACATGCAGAAATGAAAATGACAGGAAAAAATAGGGTGGAGGATATATTTTATCACTTGTCTCCATCGTCTTCCATCATTCACACCAAGATGGAGAAAAAAATAGCGTAGTGGTGAATGCAGCAGTGTCCTGACACTGGGTTCATCCATCTGCTGCTGAGGTGATTCACTTGGTACAGAAATGACAGAGAGGCTGGATGTGGAGGAGTCAGAGACATGCCCCGCACCTCTGTGTGTGAGAGAGCAGCAGACAGAAGGTGATTAACTAGGTTTCTGTGTTCCATTTAAATGTCATATCCCACATATGATCAGAACGGGATATCAGTGCATTCACATACTTGTAGATGATGCAATAAAACGCCATTGAAACTTGTTTGAGCGGTAAAGACCAAGGCGCACGAGAAAAAGCGTACAGAGAGAGGGAGTGGGATGAATTGGAAGTATTTTAGGAGGTGCTGGCGTGTAGGCTGGGATGTGAGCAGGTCTGAGTCGTGGGAACATGTAGGGTACACAAGTTATTCTCCAATCATTCTGTAACCGACCGCCGCACTCTGTATTCTGTCATGACACATTTATGTATGAACTCCAGAGTCAATGGAGTGCCAAGTCATAAAGAGTTTGAGGCGAGAGAATTGAAAGCATACTGGAGAGTAAAACAAACTGGTGCCAACTTTAACTCTGAACATATTGCTTTCTGGTTTTGCTGGGTTTTGGGCTTCAAAGCTTTTTTGGTACAAAATTAATTTTGTCTGTAAATCGAAAACTGCCAAGAACCAAGAGCTGGCATCAAATGTCTGCTCAGATTTACAACGTTTTCAATTTAAATAAATGCCAATATTGGACTACATTTCATTAACTTGCTCTTTTTGGTTTATTTGTTTGGTTTTCGTAGACGAGCAGGTTCTCCTAGGTAATTATATATTGTATATGGTATCAATTTTATATTATAACAGTACCAGCACCTTAATTTGGTTGTATAGACACTGATCCTATTTAAATAGAGTTGTCATCCTCACACAGGTTCATTTTCTGCATGGTCATGATGATGGTTTGGCAAAGACATTGATGAATAGCAATGTTAGCAGTGTGTTTTGGGGGCTCACTCGTCTCACCGTACTCTATGATGGCCATTAAAATGACAAAAGGCCCTCTCTAGAGCCAGTTTGCTTTGTCTGTTCTAGGCTACTGTAAAAACACGAACATGAACAAACATGGTGGACCTGCTTTCTCTGTCGATATAAAGCTCATTCTAAAGAATCAAAAGATTATTTTTCAGGTGATTATACACTGATGAAAACATGATGGTGAAGTGTATATTCTGTTTAAATCCTAGACATTGGACCTTTAATCAATATTTCTTAATGATTCTATTTTATAAAATGTGGCAGGACTGTCGTGTACACTTGCTTTACTTCACTTACCTAATTGGTGATATGGGTCATCCAAATCGTTGTTTACAAAATGTTTAAAAGTGTTAAAGTTAACTTGATTAAACTTCCAACTTTGTCATTCCAGCCTGCACTCACTTATGGTGAATAAGAATCAGCAGGCCCGTCGCTGTCAAATTCACAACCCGAGCGCAAATACACTGAATATTTTTACGTACCATAAACTCTTAATTAGCCCCCAGATCCGTCCTTGTCCTCTGTCTTCCCCATCGTTTTCCCTCTCTGCCTCTCTTCTTCTCCCCCTCTCCCTGCTGAGCCATCTCAGACTGCTTTAAATGAATGGTGTCTTTCCTGAGCTCATAGACAATCAGCCGTGCGCTGTCTCAGGCGGCTGGCTGTCTCACTCAGACGGTTCGGGGCGGGGGGGAGAAGGTGGTGAGGGGTCTGATGGCATCAGGGGACATCTCAGGCTACATCAGTCTCACACCGCTCAGTCTGAAGGTGCTCAAGTGAGACTGTACAGCAACTCAGACTCTCTCAAGGGCAGCTTGTTGCCTGCATCCTCAGAGATGATTAGGCCTTATTTCCATTACCCTGCCTGCCATTGCACCATCAGATTTTTCTAGCAAATGTTTGATCACTTCATGTCTTCATGTGCTTATTTTTAATTTATTAAATACAGTGATATGAGGCTCAGTCCTGCAGCCATGTTTGATTGTTCACAGTGGTCGATCCCATACATTGTTCCACAAACAGGATCCTCACAAAGGAAATGCTTGCAGGGTCCCACACGTCCTGAGTAGCCTTAAATTGGGCGATACAGTTCTCCCAGTCACGTACCAGTCCTAGACAATGAAACAACTGACCACAATGGCTTTGAAAACAACTTTTCATCTTTCATCAGTTTCATTTTTTTCATTTACTGATCGAAGCTTTTTGAAGGTCGTTGCAGTTGAACACAATACAGAGTCAACCCTTTCAGAGACAGACTCAACTTCATCACAGTAACTGAAAGCAACTGAGCTGAGAAAACTGGATTTGCCACATCTGGTGAACTGTCAGACTTTGATTAGCCAGATTAAGTTTAATGTCTTTGGTGCCTGGTCTCACCGTTTGCATATGCTAGCCTAGTTATTATCCTTGGACATGAGACTGAAATTAGTCCCCGTGTTGTGGAAGATTAAGAGTGGGAACCCCGCGCGTAGGGATGGAAATTGATTAGATGTTAATGATACCAATGCCATTATCATTAATTCTGCTTAGAGGTCCGACTCAGTATTGATTCCCTTACTGATTCCTCATCAATTTTTGTGAGGCTGGTTTTCTTCTTCCTACAACTTTCCAGCATCATAGACACTTGAGTTCATCACAAGAAGATGATTCTTCATAATTTGATAGTCCCAGATGTTTGTGCCTGCTGTCACATCACTTTCTCCCAGCGTGGTGTGGGATTTTATTTTTTGTGTGGCCGTTGTTGCTGTTTTATAGCTTGATTTGAACCTATAAGGACTTGAACCTATTTTTTCCTGCTGTTTCTGTTACAGGTTTATACACGGAGGTCAGTTTCTGAACGGTTTAGCCGGCCCGACAATAATGAGCGCCGGACCCTACCTCTCCACTACATGGTTCGCCCCTGACCAGAGAGCCACCGCAACAGCCGTGGCCTCACTCTTCTGCTACCTAGGATCTGCTGCTTCCTTTATTGTCGGACCTCTGGTTGTGCCGGCCCCCAATGACACCCTGACAGGAACCAAGATGGCAGCAGCGGTTTCTGACAGCTCCATCCGGGACAGGATCCAGCTGGTTATGTATGCAGGTACTAACAGCAAGCAAGAGCCTCTGAGGGCATGGAGGATCAATAGCACATCATTTCAACATCATGTCAGCGCCGTCAAGGGGACATAAAAACACAATCAGGCGAAGGGATCCAGGAATTTTGCACCAACACCAAAAAACCCCAATTATAATCTTCATAACCACCACTCTGAAAAATAGATTACTGGCACTGTTATGCTTTACTGATTCAGAAAATTAGGAGCATGCTGAAAAGAGAAACAAGCATGCTGTAATAGATTGAGCCTGCAGCTTTTGTTTTACCGAAAGGTAGTATTTTTTATTACTTTCTAAAGGACAAAGCAGACACATTTTAAGACCCAAAAGTTCTGAAGGTCGTCAGTAGAAAGGACAGGCGTACATCTTGTCTATTAGACTGTTTCAGAGGACTTTGCGTGTCACAGTGACCTTTTTTTTTTTTTTTTTTTAAATGTCAAATTAGTCTGACGGTCTTATCTATGGAAATGACACGTATGACTCTTTTATCTGTGTCGCTGTGCAGAGCTGGCTGTAATTGCTGTGCTTTTTGCGGCGGTCCTGCTCTACTTCCCGTCACGCCCACCGATGCCTCCCAGCGTGGCCGCTGCAAGCCAGAGACTCAGTTACAGAAGCAGCATCTGCAGACTTCTGAGGTAAAACCACACACACACATGCATGCTGACACACGTAGAGCATACGCACACACACAAGGTCATCTGAAAGACCGATGCCATCTGACACCTTTTGAAAACCATTCTTTTACCGCATTATTCAGTATGCCTAACTCGATGTGTCCTCGATTCGACTTGTGCATGGATGTCTGAGGCCAGTGATACCTGAAGTGCTGCATGTGAGTGTAGTTTCTGTTGCTGCTGTGTTTTACAACATCAGACTCAAAAGAGAGCAGTCAAGAGTATATTTCTGCAGCGCCTCCGATGCTCTCTAATCAGTCAGTCTACAGATCCATTAGGTCTAGTTTGCTTTCTTATTTTCTGATGCATTGCGCGTTTCTTGTCTCAGAAAGTTGAAGTGACAGAATCTCGCGCTGGAGAAGGATATGGAATCTTAATGAAGGGGTCTGCCACTCACCATCTGCTCGGGTTGTTATCAAAGAAACCCCAGCCTTCCCTCTAGATTAATTACTAAACTATAATACTCCGGTCGCTGTTGGAAACCACATGATCCTCCACATCTTTACCTTCAGGGTCACTCGTCAATATATTCTCAGAACACCGCTGACGCATTTGGTTAGAGAGAAATGGTATGTTATGAATGAATTTATTGATGTTTCATTAACTATTTCTTTCCCTTGCCCCCTCGTTTGGTAAGGGCCTGTCAGTACACAGTCTGTACTGGCTGCCCTATCGACACTGTGCTTGTGTAACTCTCAGCGGAAGAGGGAGATGGCGAACTTGCATTGATTAAAACTTTGTAAAACAAATGTTAACTTCTTAATATTCTTCTGGACGAATGTATGAGTATACACCGACCAGCCTCTATATTAACACCACCCGTCACACTTTCAGTGCTTTGCCCTGAAATAATGCCAGCAGTAGTAAGGTTGAGTCAGGAATACCCACAGGAGAAAAACCTTTTGGAAAACAAGATCACAGAGATGGTAGAGGAGGCTGAAGCCAGGGAACATGTACTTTTCATCAGGCTAAATAGTGGGTTGAGAAAACAAAGCCGAACAACTGCTACATGTTGTTTAGAAAGCTCATACAAAGTTCATCACAGGCTTGGACACATGCATTACGAGTACTAAACTACAATACCACTACACTAGGGAAGTCACTTGCATCAAGTCTAGCCTTTACTTGGAGATAAAATAATTTCCACATCAAAGTAAGGCTTTTATAACTACTTATTCATGGTTTTTGCTCAAGTCTTATGATCAAAATGCACCTAGATTCCACATTAAAGGATATCTCCACCAATTTTACACATTAAAGTGAGTTTACCAGCATGGATCTGGTTCTGGCAAGGCGTAAGGGAAGAGCTAAGAGGAAATCTAGAGACAATGATTGATTCACCCTTCACTCTGGCTCTGCAACATCCCCATTACTGCACCCCGTCACACTTCCCACCAAACCAGTGTATATTCTTCAGCATGTCCTGAGGAGCGAGTGCCGCACCTTCTGCCCAGCCTGTGTAGAACTGAGGCCCGTGGTAGTGGCCAGGGATTAAAGGTTTGGAGAAGGGAGACAAAAAGCTGTAGCCGGGGAGTTGGCCTAGCTTTGTTGGCTACCGTTGGTCCCCTGCAGTAAGACATTTCTTCACTACGGTGCCATGTTTTCCACAGGCCTCTCACCAGCACAGAGAGGCTTAACTCCCTGTAAAGAGCCCCCTCAGATACATGACAGGGACCAAGCTGATAGCAACCTAATGCATAGTTTTGGACAGATGTACACAAACAGACTGGCCAACTTAACTAGGCCATTCAGCTGAGAGGGTTTCTGTTCCACTTGTGATAGGCAGCGTTCCAGTCACCTGTTTGGGCAGCGTGTTGTGTCTCAGTCCAGCAACCATCATGCCTCAGAATTCGTCTGCAGGGACCTGACACAGAGCAGGAAATGTGACGTATTAGTCTTGGTACTGATACAGGAGGATGGACAAGACGTTGCTAACACAGAGCCACAAATTCATGTTTTATATTCAAAGTTGGTCATGTAGCTCAAGGGACCCACAGAGAATTCTGAGAAAACTCTGAAGTTCTGTGCAGCTGTTTTAGCCTTGATTAGCTCAGTGTTTTGGTTTTACATCACGGTCATATTTTTTTAAAAGTCTCATTACATTTATCAGTCCTGCTTTCAGCAGTAGCATGGAGCTGATTTTAACTTAAACACTCTTATAAATCTGCTTTATGCTGCCTGTGCAGCGCCTAACGTCAGAGTAACTGATTAGCCACAAAGAAAAGTCGAAAGGAGGCAGCGAAAGGAGTCAGATATTTTTCTCAGGTTTATCAGAACAGCAGAAACGACTCCAGATGAATGCTGATGCTGCTCTGCAGCTACTGGTTGTTCAAGAAGGCAGCTTTACAACTTGACAGCATGTTAACAGTGGCTGTTTTTTGTAGCATTTTGTGGATTTCTTGTGACCACTAAAGGACATGGAACAATTAATGGAGCGTTTAGGTATATTTTGATTTAATTTTTGATTTTAGAGTGTCTGTATTCATTTTTCTACCTCCTGTACATGCTGTATGCATTTTTTGAGATTCAACACCAGCCTCAGAGACTGGTGAGAGTTTAGAGATGCACCGATCAGACTTGTCTCTCCCAGTAGAGTGGTACAGTCTGTTGTCATAAAACACGGAAATCAGTCAGCATTTTTGCACATCCGGTTCCCTCGCCTCAAAGTTTTTAAAATTGGTTTTCAGTTAAATGTCTGAAGTAATGTCTGTGGTTACCACAGACTGAAGATATTAACACGTTTATGTGCAAGATGTTTAAACTAAACGGGAACATTTTGTGGCGTCCATGATGACAGCAGGTGGTAGCCAGCTAGTCAGTCCATCTGCCTGATACCTGTCTATTGATGTATCTCTTCATCCATTTAGCTTGTCAGGGTCTGAGCACTGGCTAATGATCTTCAGCATGATGAGTGCTTCCAGCTGTTCACATCTGCTTCCACAGCAGTAGTCTAATTAGAAGCCTGAATGTCCCTGCACGTGGTGTGAAGCTGTCATTGTATTCCAATCACCGTGTGAGAAAATACTGAACAGCCCTGAGGCTGAGTATCGACGGCCCCTCCCTCCACACTCATGCTCACTTTAGCTTCGAAAGTTGTCATCTTGATGCATTGATCCCCAGCCGGGTCTGCCAAGGACAAATAGCACTTAGCTGATGATGCGGCCAGCTTTGAGACTTCTCCGGAAATATTTCATCACCAGCAGGAAAGGAAAGGGGAAAAAATGTGCCCTCTCTAACTCAGGAGCTAGCGTCTACTTGCTTACATTTAGGTATCTAAATAAGCTCTGTGCCGGGGGAGGAAGGTGCATGGATATTGATTTCCTGCTGTTGTGGCAAGGTTAATGAAAGGGGTGCTGGGAGAAAAACAGAGAGGGTGCTCCATCACAGGGCTTTTATGACTGTCCCTCTCATAGTCTCCCCAAGGCCAAGTAGCTTCATACTGCTTAGGACACGACAGGCCTGCAGCAGGGAAACAGTCTGTTTGTTTTTCTGTGGGTTCAAAGCATTCTGCAAATGAAAGGGATTCATTGTGTGAAGTGCACTAGTGTCAGGAAAGGGAAGGGGCGTGCACATGTTTACAGCCACAGTGCTTCTGCTGTTCAGGTTACACGTCTTAGGACACGCACCCAAACGCATCTCAAAGACTTTATCTGTTGGTGTGCTGGCCGTTTGAAGCCTAGCAGGGTTTCAGAAGGGCCCAAAGTGTTCTCCAGATGTCCCTGTGTGATACTGCTTGAGATGCTGCCTGCATCAAAATAAACGAGGCAGAGGGAGAATAAATGCAGGGGTTAAACAGTGTCCATAAACAAAGAGAGGGGAGCGGGAGAATCGTGTATGAATGTGCTGCCTGCTCTGCCAGCCCTGCCTCATTTGTCAGCCGCCCAGTGATTCTAATCATATTGTTAGAGTTGAGGAGGTGGCACTGATTTAAATCAGTATGCCACCTCATTGGGCGAAGGAGATTAGCACGGGTGTTCCGAGTGATTGTAATTGGGTTGCGTGTGATTGGAGGTGTGCCATATACCCTAAAGAGATGAGCTCTGATCGTGCATGCATAACGAGGCATATGGAGGTGTCTTTATTCCCTGTTGTTCAGAGCACACTGTGAGCTGATGACATATTAGCAGACAGATCATATCAGGCCGGACGGCACGGTATCTGTGGCCTAAAGCGGTTCATCACAGCTGGGAGATCTCTTATTTGTACAGTTTCGTGTCAATTGATAACTAGATATGCTCAGTTTGTGTTGAAAAGATAAGCCCTTCTATCAACTGATTAAGCGACAGATTTGATAATTGATAGTCATTTATTACATGTTAAAGGTGAGCACTGGTTTTAGCCTCTCAGTAATGAGCTCTCGCTGCCTTAACATTTCTTTTGGTTTTAAACTGCTGGTCAGGTAAAACAAGCACTTTTATCTTGGGGTGTAGAGAATTGTGTCAGACATGTATTTGTTTTCAAGTTGTACATCTGTCCGGCCCATTTCTGTGAACACGCTTTTTCAAGAATGCCTCAAGAGAGTGACTTTAGATTTGGCACAAACATCCAATATGACTCTGCGATGAACTGATTAGAAGTTGACGGTCACTGATACCTCACAAAACACATTTTGGGCCATTGCTCATTACTCAACAGGACCAAAAAGAGAAAGGGATGACATTTTATACCCAAAAGGTCAGAGGTCAACTTTACTGTGATGTCATAATGCGCCGCTAAAATGTTCTGGCCGTGACTCAACGCCACAGCTCTGGTACAGCAACATGACCCGTGCACAGAGGCAGATAAACATGAGCCAGTAATTCTAGTTGACTATTTTCTAGTTTAGTAAGTTTTATAGAATAATCAATAGAAATATCTATAATTACAAAAAGTTGTAAGGAACAGAGCAAAGGATCATATTTGCACTCAGGAGAGCACCTTTAACCCTTTTCCCCTATTTTCACTGAAATGTATGAACTGATGCCAGATGATGACGACTGTTCTGTCAAACAGCAATGATCAATGGTTTCTAACACAGATCTAAAAATGTATATAGGGATGCACATTGGGAATCACCTTTAAGGGTGAATATCGCCACCTATTGTATCGGAGTACAATACACTCAATTAAAGTCAATTAAAGACATTTTCTTTTCATTATCAGGCCAATAATTGAGCATCCCGTATACATCTTGCATCCCTGCACTGAGCATCTTCTGCATTCTACATGTTAAATATGCCTGATACAGACAGAGGCAGCAGTAGTGGTAGTCGACCGTGGCTGTACTCTGTTGAGCTTCACAGGACCGTGTGTTATTTGAAAGCTCTGGTCGCTGTGCTCCGGTTGCTGCTTATCTCTCTGTTCGAGGTCGACCGATAGGACCTTTAACAAACTATTCCAGCCATCGATAGTCTCCGATGGCTGCGCAGCCTCCACCCACCGTGGGGTAGTATGTCACCATTTTGCCCGGAGGATGTGTTGAGTCAATCCTCATCATTCGAGTCCAGCTGAAAATATCTAAATCCTCTCCCTTTCCCTCTCCCTCTCACTCTCACTCTCCCTCTTAATCTTAAGTAAACAAACTAATTACAGACAGGTAACTTCTGTGCGTCAACATTAGATAGGCAGCAGCCATACACACACGACAGACTCTAACTAATGTCACGTATTTCATTGGAGACTAAGAGAGACTAACATTACATCAACAATATTTTTTTCATAAAGTAAGTCTCTACTCCATCCCAGGGCAACATTTAACCTTCATCAAGTTATCTTGACCTGATGTTTTTATTAAACTTAATTGCAAGTGAAGTGGAATGTGTGCAAGAGTTTACAGTGTTACACTTAAAAAAAAAAAAATAAAAAAAATAAATAAAAGCACATTTAATATGTTGTAATGTAAATGACTATGTTGTACCTGCTTTTGCCAACAAACAAAAAAAATCCCCATTTTGATTTTATATACATATATTTTTAATATCGACTTAAAAATATCGAATATCGGCTTTTCCTTCTCCAAACTACCATTATTGTATCGGCCTTTAAAAATCCACTGTTGGTCGACCTCTACTCTCTGTTAATACGCTCTGCACAAAGATCGATCTTTACTGTGACGGTGCAGGGAAATGAACCACAGCTGTGTGACACATACTGGTGAAAAGACATGCGCCTCCACACACCAGTGAACAGAAGGGGAAGGAGACGTTCCATTATGCTGCTTTCAGTGTTTGGTCCCAGGCCAGTGCTGTTAGGATGTAGGTTGTACCTGGAGGAGGCCTCATGCACATCGTCTAATTGGTGACATTTTGTTTTTAGATTATGAACTATAAAACCCTTCATGACTGTGTATCCTCTGATTAGAATCAAATGCTGACCAGTTATAGACCGGCATCTGTAAATATCACATTGCCCTTTTGATGTAATGAGACACTTGAAAAATTCTACATGATGGAATCATTGATGGAGGGAAAACAGGATGTCATTGAATGCCTCATCAAATTTATTTAAGTTATTGATTTGAGCAAACTGCTGCATGTAATGACTGATGCACTGTGAGCTTTATATATGAGCTTTTATATGGTCCCCATGATAATTGATTGAGATATGTAAGAAGGAAAGAACACAGCAGTAGAGCCTGACTGAGAAATGATCTTAACCAAAATACTGTCGGTAAGTGGGAGTAGAATACAAGTAAACCAGAGGGTGACAACATGACCACCCGCAGTCTTTTCAAGAACTTTATGTCAAGCATATTATTTAGGAAATCATGACACATTATGCATCTAGTCTTGCATAGACACACCGGTTCAAAGAACTAATCCATATTCATATTTCAGCTAGACTCGACACACAATTAGCTTGTAAGATGTTTTTTGTTAGTGCAGTCTTGAATCCCTAATGTGTTTTTGTCCCCTTTAGTAACCTGCGCTTCCTGATGATAGCTCTCGCCTACGCAGTGCCCACAGGAGTGATTGCCGGCTGGGCCGGGGTCCTCGACATGGTCCTTACACCTGCCAAAGTCAGCCAGGTAGGCAGCAAACACATGCACACACACACACACACACACACACACACACACACACACACACACACAAGAACGCACACCGTCATACACACATCCATGCCCAGGGATATCAGTG
>OMLP01045951.1:53921-66455 GCA_900302685.1 Spondyliosoma cantharus
CCTCATACTAATTCTGCTGCAGTCCTGTGGCCATAACGTCCTTCCGCCTGACTTTAAAGCCGAGTGTATGCGTCGTCCTTCATCCGTGTAACTCAGACAGGACAACAATCTTACACTCCCCCACACACACACACACACACAGCTGCTCTTGTAGCAATGCTGCCAGGCAATTTACCAGACACAGTGATTGACAGGCCTCCGTAGACTTCAGACACTTAGTACCTGCTCTCTGTCTATCTCTGTCCCCACAGTCATGGACTGCATTCTGAGCACTGAATAACCTTCTCTTCTCTTCTCTTCTCTTCTCTTCTCTTCTCTTCTCTTCTCTTCTCTTCTCAGGTGGATGCAGGGTGGATTGGTTTCTGGTCGACGGTTGGTGGATGCGTTTTTGGAGTAGCGATGGCCAGGTAAGATTTTATCATGTGGCTGTAACATGTTGTGATTATTTGATATGGCTTCGAGGTGAAAAGGAAGCAGTAATATAAGATATTGCAGTCCACATGTCCTCCTCCATCCTCTCATCTCCCAGAAACTCTCATCGGCCAGAATATTCTGCATGCAGCCTTCTTATTCATGTTTTTTGTCACTTTCCCATGGTGTGACTACTGAATATAGTTTGAAGTCTCTTCAAACAGGAACATAAATCCAGTGCTACCCTCCCCTTGTTCCACACCTTTGAATTACCCCCATCATCTCAGATTTTCTCAACATTTTAAGTGAAAGCAAAATAGCAATTCAGCCTGATTATTACACTAACAACACCCAGCTTGATGAAAACTCGATGGAACTGCTGAGGCATCAAATTAGAAAATAAGCACTCACTGTAACCCCTCATTTACATTTGCAGACCTTATTTGCAGCTGAGTCTGACATGTGAAGGAAATTGTCACTACCAGACAGGAAATAAGAAAATTAATGCACAAATGGACTTTGTTTGGACTTTGAATTGAAATTGAAATCTGAATTTTTTCCATGTCCTTGTAGAATGCAGAATGGTTTCTGTACAATTGTTTCAAAACACGCTTCAGTTGAACTGCTCAAAGATTCATGCAACCTGGATCAGAAGTCAGCAGATACTGCTGTCTTTAAAATAAAACTTTTTTGGCTTGTGAACTGACGTTTGTGTTTGCATAGTGATAGGTATACTATGCAGGAATTTTTGGTTATTGTTTGGAAACGCAACATTCAGAGTTGACCCTTCCTTTCCAGCTAAAAGTCGCCAGAAGCAGCAGCCACCTGCTCCTGACTGCTTGCAGCACTGAATATAAGATAAGGTAGAACTTTACGAATCCTGAAAGACATTCCAAACAAATACGGCGATATAGAAAAAAGTGAAAAAAAAAACAACAATATGATGAAGAGCAACTCTTGCAGGCTGCTTCCCGGGACGGCACCAGAAGTGAAATGAGAGGATTTACAGTTAGAAACGCAAATGTACAATTTTGCAAAACTACTCTGAGGATCATCTCCAAGGATCAGCTTACGAGGCGTGTTTGGGCCCGCTGCGGTAACCAGCATGGATGGTTTATTCGACAGAAAATAATTCAAAACTTAAAGTCAGCACTGCAGATCTTTGAGGTCATTTTTTTTAAACACATGTACTTATTTACATTGGCAGAAGTGTAGGACTTTGATTCGATTACAATTCACCTGCCAACTGTTTCAGTGCGTAGCGATTCTTAATGGATCCTGATGCATCTCAATGAGCATCATTTATTACAAGCACTTATATAAACCTAACTTCCCTTGTAATTTAGGAAGTGCTTTCAAAATCAGGCTCAACTTTTCAAACACAGTATCTGTGTGATAGATTGCAAAAACAAAACATTAAACCTTCTGCAGTGCATTACACCGGCGCTGTCATTTAAAAAAAACATGGCAGCCCTAAGACATCAGAAACATGACTCTGCTGCACATCCCACTGTCTGGACTGAGTAGGACAGAAAAGTTGGCCGCACCTCCTCAGTTCATGGCTGATTGGCTGGGCTCACTTCAGTTTGCAGACATTAGCATGTGCTTGGAACAAGCTTTGTCCACTTGGTATTACTCCTCACTGTATTTGAGTTCTTTGTGTCCACTGTTTTTATAGCTTTCTCTTGGATAATTGCTCTTATGGTCTGGTACCTGGTGGCTAATAGCTCATGAATGCATAGTGTCCTTTTCTTAACACCCCTGCAACTTAAATATAAATGGGACCATTTGTCACAGCCATCTGTTTTGGGATTAAATTAATTTGTATCTTAACATAACTCAAAGGACAGTTGTGAACAAAAGGTCCTTTAATTCATAAAGCCTGGAAATCAATTCATGTTCAGTTTAACAGCCTTGGTGCCTCTGCTGCCAGACAAACAAGATTAGAAACCAGCACCTTTGAATGTTCCTCACAATGGAATAGCTCTGGTCACTGTGTATGTGCATGATGTACTTCAGTGTATCCCACCTGACTGTTACTGATTGATAATAACAAACAAAGTTCTTATAAAGAACGTATGAGGTTTTAATTGAGGCAAAGGGGTGTCTCACTCACCTCATTTAATCTCCTTTCTTTTTATATACGATCTGAAGCCAGCAGCGCTGTGATAGAGTGAGGGAAATAGATGCTAATAAAACATCCACTTTACCTCCACTGGCGGATAGGGAGCTGCACCAGGAAGACAAAGTGTGGAGTCTGCAAAAGCCCAGGATTCACTCCTGCTCTGACCGATATATGTTTATCGCGAGCCGAGGCCCAATCAGCACTTCCAGGCAGGCCCACCGTTTTCTTAAGGCTGTAATCAGGGAAATGAGCCCATAACTCCCACTGTTAATCAATGAAGCTGTTTGCAGCACAGATGAACGTGTATGTAAACAGAGCTGTTGAATTATTGGTGTTGATTACATGGACTGTGAGTCAGCAGAGGGATTGATTAGTCTCTCTGTGGTGCAACAGTTGATAGTTAAATTAAATTCAGCTTTAACAATTGGCCGCAGGTCATTTATGGAAACATGGTTGGTAGGTATGGGTATGAACTTCTTTCAGTCTCTGACCATAACTGTAACAGTGTTTGTACAAAGTCTTGAAGCTGCGAAAATGCTTAATTCCTATCATTATGTTTTCAACGTCGGGTATATGTTTGAATTTCAATATACTCCTTGGAAGATGATTCATTTTCAACACCACCTGCTGTTTTAGTTACAAAATCATGCAAGTAAACCAGACATCTTTGTAAATTCGAAATGAAACACCCTTGTTGTCGTATTTGTTTCCGTCCTGGCATTAAATATTCCTGATGAACACATGCAATCGAAGGTAGCACCAACAGCTGGCAAGTGACAATGATGGCTACATCGATTTCTGTGGATGCAAATGAAAACTGCAAACTCTATTTTTCAAAGTTAAGATTGTGATCGAGGCTTGGAGAGTTGAAACATTTTTGCTTTAGGTACCTTGGATGCGGTTAAAAAGTTCTACATTTTTACTCTCAAAATGCTGTACGACCCCTGATTTTACATTTTTAATGACAAATGCGTGATAAAAATCAACAAAACAAAATAGCAATGAAGTTTTTGGGTTTTAAAAGGTGTCATTGAAGTAAAATAGGGCTCATGTTGATCAAGTATGTAATGGCAAATCTGACCACATGAATAATGATGACACTTCAGCTGTGTTGATTTCATTGAAACATTTGTGAACAAAATGTAAGATGTCAAGAAGTTACAAGACACTGACTCTACCTCTGAGCCACAGCCGCCCGGAGTCAGATCTAATTTGTTCCCCTTTGACCACACACCCACAGTATATTTTGAACATATTTGTGTAATGATGCAATGTGCTAAGCTAGAATCAGTTTATTGAAGTGTTCACCTGTTGTGATTTGTGGCTGCTGCTACTAGGTCAATGAAAACAGGCAGCAGACGCTGTCATTAATTTTCATCATTCACCGGACCGATGGCTTATTATCAAACTTCTCTTCGACTGGTGGCCTCCATTGGGAGATGAGCCCCTGGATGCAATTCGACTGAGGTCCTTTTGATTAGAGGAATGTTTAAAACAGCAGAAGAAAATGTAACAGGATCTTGCTTCTTCCTCTCTATTAGCCCTTAAAACTAAATAGTGCCCCTCTCTGCTGTTTTCCTTCCGTCTTCATCAACTTGCTGCAGTATGGCATCATTAGTTACAGTCCCAGGAAAGCTTGGTAATGAACTGATCACAGACCAAGCGTTGTCCCCTGTCTTACCCACTAGCAGCCCTTAAGATGTAAATGTCCCTGTCCCTGCAGCTAGCACAATACAGTGCCAATGCCGAAATGCCCCCCTGTAAAAGCATTCTGTGCTGCAGGTGCTGCAGTTTCCTATTCTAAGTGGCTTATACTCCTGCAAAGCTACATTTCTTGGGGGATTAGCACTACCTTTTGCCAGAAAACACTGGCTGCTTGCAAACATTCCATCGTCTAGTCTAATGGCCGGGAAATGCAGCATGTTCAGTTAGTATTGGATGCTCCAAGGTGAGCCACCCGTCATGGAAACATTTGACAAACAGTTTGGCAGCTGTCTAATTGTGTGGCTCACGCTGAAGCTGACTGGATGACAGCAGCACACTGTGCACTTTTTTTTTTTTTTTTTTTTTACAGATTGAGGAGGGGTGTAAAGAATAACTAACAAGCGTCCCTTGTTATCTTCCCATTACAAGCCCCGGGAAAAGAGGGGGAGAGGGAGTGAATGAGGAGGAGGTGGCAGAAAACAGAACCAGGTTATTCTCCTCCACATCACAAAGGTCTGACAGACAATACCCCAGGTTAATGAGATGAGATAGAGCAAACACAAATGAGTATCAGCCACAGCCTAATTTGTTTTGCCTGCGACTGGAGACTATCTGTGATTGCATGCTGATCATCATATTATCCTGTCTACGTCTGTTGGCTTATTTAGTGCATGTCGCTAACTGAAAACACAGACTGGGCCGGCCCAATTGAAAATATCACACTGATCGGGATATTTCAACGTTCCCTGCAGGCATGCAGGCACAGGGGAAGCAGAAAATGGAATCCGATTCTACATGACTTAAATGATGCTATCTTTATGGCCAATAAATCCTGTTAGAGCAGCGGAAAAGATAGGCTTTTAATTCTGACTTTACCTCATGAGATGGCATGACCCTCTTTACTTATTGAGTAGCCTAACAGAGCTTTGAATTTTTTAACGGAGACGTGCGCACCTTTTGAGTCATCTGGTTTCTTGTTCAATATTATTATGTTTTTTTTTCTTATTGCCAGCAAATCCTATGATGAACACCAAAACAAACAAAGTATTGTGAAGGTGAAACTTTGACATCTCTTTGATCGTAAAGCAGGTCTATTTTATATAAATACTGTGAAAAAATCACAGAAGCCCAAGGCAGAGAAATGCGCACAGCCTGTATTCAGAAACTGCGCCAGTAAATGAACAGGACTTCCCTGAGGATGTGATGTCACAACTATACAGTCACTGCCTTTAGCCACGCGTCCAGCACAGCCGATAGAGCTGATGCAGAAACACGGTGGGCGGTATCCGCTCAGCTCTGAGAGAGCTGACCAATCAGAGAAGACTGGGCCTTAAAGAGACAGGCACTAAATTGGAGCCTTCAGACAGAGGGTGAATAGAGGTGCTGCAGCGATGGACATCATCAGAAAAATAATGAGTTTTTTAAACATCGATGCATGTAAACAAAACACCCAAAATAGTAAAATCTGGGACCTTATACTTAAGAACACCCTGACCCTGTTTGTAGCAAGCCGACTCTGCTAAAGACATAAACCTTCAACGACTGGTGACATGTAGCATTTTCACAAAAGGTGCAGTAACTTCAGGACACAGTAGTCGATGTTGGGGGACTATTTCCAGTTTTGCATTAATATGCATTTGGTGCTTCAATGAATATTTGCGGCATCAGGACTGTTCATGTGGGATTGACCCAGAACAGACGATTGTTGCCTGGTAATTACTTTTCACCCAGTGCAACAGCTTGGCTCACAGATATGTTTTTAATTGTTATTGGACAACGATGGAAGAATACGATGCTGTTTGTCAGGCTGTGACTACACAGGCTTTACTTGTTGACAGCCTTGTTGACAGTTAAAGAAGCACAAATTATCGCTGTACCTTTTAAAAATATAAGACTTCCGATGACAGGATATTTATAGTGGTATTTGTTGACTGTAAGCCGTTGGTTTCTAAAACACAATCTCTGCTCCGTTGCATTAGGTTAATTCAAATTCTAAGTGCTTTATCACAGGCAACTCGATGTGTTTCAGTTTTGCCTCTTTTCCAAGAGGCTTGTTCACTTCTTACTAACGAGAGGGGAGTTGCTGGCTTTTCAACTCTGTGTGGGAGTGTACTTACAGAGTCGTTAGGGCCACTTGTGGACTGTGACCCAACTGGCCTTCATGTGGGTTGCCAGGGCTAGATGAGCCCAGGTGTTAATGGCTGTTCGACTCTTTCAAACCATCTATCTTCTCTGGCCAACATGTTTACATTGTTGTGCTGAAAGGAATGATTCTCCTTCAGATGTCTTGACCTGAGGAGTTGTTTCTCCTGTGTTGTCCCATTCGCTTATAGAGGGGTTGTGTTTTTCTCCAGAGTTCAAATAGTATCACACCTGACTTATCTTGCCAGTCGGTGACCACGCTCTTTATCATGTACCATCAGGGACCATCAGAGTTAGTATAGGAAATAAGCTACTTATGCTTGTTTCTGCCCAGAGGATCAGATTGGAATTGATACATAGGAGTCGCCTGTGATCCTCTCCGCAATGAGATGAGTGCTTGACTCAGGCCAAGGATTTCATCCCTCTCTGGCACCAGGGGTGACTGAAGGGCTGTGGATGCGAGCCAGTCATCGGCAGATGGGTGATGCAGATTTGAGGGGTGTAGCTGTGGGCAGGGAAACCAGACATCTCTGTAGCGGCAAAGGCTTGGCCCCTGGACGAAACTGCCTTTTGCAATGCAGCATTGCATCTCATTCCTGTAAACAAAAAATCTGATGGCTTAAGATAATTTTATCAGAAAAGACCAACAAATGTAATTTGTGTTATTCCATGTTACCCATACCCCCTCATCTAAACTCTCACAGTGATCAGGAGTCCAGAGGAACTCTGCATTTATCTGATGAGGCTGTGAATGACAGCTCGCGAAACCCCAGGAGACGTTGATGTCATGTAAAAATGTCACTGCGGAACGTTCTGGGCTGAGAAGTTCTCATTATCCATCCAAAGGATGATTTCCCTCATCCCCTTGCCCTCAGCAGCATGCCAACAGAACTTCACAACCTAGCTGAACTAATCAGCCATTTTCAACACTTCGTTTTATTTTTGCTTTAAGTTAACTGTCAAGTTCAGCCCTTTTTTCTCAAGCATCATGTCTGTGAGCAACAAAACAAAAGTAATTAGTGGCTGTCTTTGCTACCAGCTTCTGTAGCTTCATCTAATCTTTCACAAGCACACATATGCACACCCAGAGGAGCGGAGAGGAGTTAATGAACTATGAGGGTTTAGAAAGGGCTACAAAGGGAAACCACAGAGCCCTAGAGAGTTTGGGAATGGCCCGATGGCTTGTCTTCCACGCTCTAATACAAAGCGCATCTCAAGTCTGCGTGCTTAGCTGCTGAGACAAATTGAATCAATCCTTGGAATGGTGTCTGCTTATGTAATGACAAGTACAAGTGATGCACTCAGAAACAAGTGGGAGAAGGAAATGATCTAGCCCTGGTCTCAAACAATGCATGTCTCCAGTAATAGATTATGACACAAGTCACAGAGGGAGAAGACATTTAGAAAATGCGTAGCTGCTCATTGTGTTTATGAAGGATGCGTCTTGTTTCTGAAGCAGCTGTCTTTACTCACGTCAGTAAACTTGTCTGCTCTTTGTCCTGGTGTATTTCAAGATCACTATCATGAATTTGTGGTGCTATGCCTCTGTGTTTCTTTATTAATTGCTATTCCTCCCTTCTCAACCACCAAACAACCCCCCCCTGCACCCACTCACTCCAGGTTTGCAGACTCTATTCGGGGGATGCTGAAGCTGATCCTGGTGCTGATGCTGGCAGGAGCCTCACTGTCCTCTACCTGGTTCACACTAACCTGTCTGAGCAGAGTCACTCACCTTCCTGCCACAGCAGGTAGGTCCACAGCAGCATCACTGTCAAGGTGACATTGTGTACATACACGCAGAGCAGCAGGTAGACTCTGATATAGACCAGAGCCAAAATGGATTCAATAGGCAGGTCAGGGCTCTTTTTCACCTTTCAGCAACAGGACAGTCTGAAGTGTTATCTGGATTTGTAGAAGACCAGTCCACAGATGTGTTTTCAGATTGAAAGCTCCATCATGTATTTTACTTTTCAATAGCATTTTCAAAATCATTTTGATGGCACACTGACTTGTAATTGGGCGAATGCTTCCTCTTTCATTCCCACTTCACGCCCGTTTATTAGTTAGCGCAGTTAGCTGTGCACAAGCAACCAGGAGCTTACATAAAGTAAAACGACCCCGCAAAATGACTCGTTTCACTGTCAGAATTTGAGCTATTTGGGCCGATTGAATTTGGAAAGAAGAGCTGCACGATACAATATCTTTATCCAAGTTAGCCCAGTGCTAAACTGAAAGTTAGCTGACTCAGTCAGCAGATGTTTTTAGTGCGCACGCTCTGTGAGTCACGCAACACAGAGGATCCGGGTATTTTCATACCTGGGAAGTCGAGCTTATTTGGCTTCATGCGCCACTGCGCAGCTTTCATAGACTCCGCCTTTAAAGCTGTATCCAGATTTTTTACGTTGCATCTTGGAGGTACAGCTAGCAGTCCTGTTAGCTTA
Organism: Spondyliosoma cantharus; assembly: GCA_900302685.1. NCBI lineage: Eukaryota > Metazoa > Chordata > Actinopteri > Spariformes > Sparidae > Spondyliosoma > Spondyliosoma cantharus. Next base: position 62,745 of record OMLP01045951.1, read on the forward strand.
GTTCACCCTGAGGGCTGAGCTTAGAGTACCAGGGAAGTGTTGGTGTTTACACCACTAGCCAAGGAGGACCAGGGAGAGTTGGCTAATAGGACTGCTAGCCATGGGGCTAATTTAGCTAACACATGAACGACGGACATATTTGGCAGTAGTTAGTGATTAGTAAAGAGTTAGCAAGTGAAGCTAACTCCATAAATCACTGAAAAGTAGAACTAGAACTAGAAAATGCCGTATACATAAAATATGATCCAGATCCAGTGTTGCTTTAATGTGACAGTGTTCATGTCAACATCAGAGCATCACTGTTTGAATTGTCACCCTCTTCATACATCCCCACTCTTAAGGGACCAAATGAAATGAAAACTCGTCACATTTAAAGCTCCCCTGCTGAGCTTCTGTGTAAACAGACAGTTCGAATTCAGTGTTTGTCACAGAGACATTGTGTATATCTTTGGAGCGAGTAGTCAACACACTTATTGTGGTATAAAATCCTTTGCAGTTAATATTACTCCTTTCACATTGGCCAGAAAACCCACTGATATCTGACATTTGTGTGCAATGTGAATGTAAATGACCAGGATTTATTCCCGGGTCAGGTAACCCTGCACTAGTGGTGGGTATTTATTGTCTCCAGCTTGGCTGTGATGTGTGTGAACACCCAGTTGAACACACTGATTCACTCTCTTTTTCAGGCGCGATGCTGCGTCATGTGTTGAAGTTAAGGCTGCTGGCTTGTTAATATCTTTCCATCCGTCTCTGTCAAGCAGCATCGTTCAGTCCACGCTGAGTTTGAAAGAGAGACCGAAGTTAAAGATATTAAAACGTAGCTGTTGTCAGTGTCTTCCATGTGGTCTGAGTCTGTCAGGTGCCTGATTGGTACTGAGCATGTGCAACTCATCAGAGATTAGAAATAAGTGAAAAGTCTTACTCCTCAGCAATTTATGTAATCAGCTCTGGAAAAAGCTAACGTATCTATTCAGAATATTATTGATTCAGACTTAAAAAAAACAGACAGTGTTTGAAAAACCTGCATATACACGCCAATTTCACATATGAGTCACATACTGTAGCCAGCTGCACTCGTCGCCTGTTTTGAAGCCATTTTTCCCTCAATCTGATCCTCCACAAATGACACAAATGATCAGCTCAGTATAGGTCATGTAACTATGATATGATATTGTACTATTTAATAAAGGTTGCATACATTTTTTACCTTGTCTGGATGTAAACACCCTCAAACACCCAGAAAAATTCATGTCAGCCACGTGTATGCGGAGTTACTGTTTCACGTCAAGAGCACAGGATTTTAAAAACCTCTCACTTTGTAAATACTTACTTTGGTACATATTCAGCAGAACCAATCCATTTGCAGACGTCAGTGATAAACCCATTAGGGACATTGAACTGGACTCGGATGCCTTTTCCCAAGCCAAACCAATAAGCATACCAGCATGTCGTTCAAAGCCACTGATTCTAGCCATCATCATCCATCATCATTCCCCAGGCCCTGGCACTGCTCTCTCTATCTCACATCCTCTCATCCCAGACACTGGCAGTCTGCAGCAGCCAGGCTGCAACCCTGTTCATCCACCTGGCATATCATACCAGAGGGCAGTGTTATACTGCAACACAAACTGCCAAAACACCTCAGAGGCCCTCTGTTGGACGGCACACACAGAGTCATCTGAAGCGATCAGTCTTTAAAAAATGAAAATCTTTAAATGACTGGCGTGGCAGTTTTTCAGTGGGGTCTGTTGGACTAATTAACTTTACATGGTTCAAAGCAGCAAGTATCAGAAACAAGTTATTACCAAATAACATGTTGGCCCAAATATAAGACACATCCTGTTTTGGATTATTGCTTTTTTTTTTTTTTTTTTTATTATAAACACTTCAAAAATCAAGGAACACAGATCCATCAAATTTACCATTGGCTTTATTCATCACCTTTAAAATATAAATGCAATTGATATAATAATAAAGACATAGATAATGTTGGAGATTCAGCTGGTACTTCCCATAAAGCACAATTACCATTGATGTTGCACGCCTAAGAGTTTTTCAATTATGGTGTGCAATAAAGTTTAGCCAATTCAGCAACCCTGATTATTCTGACCTCTCGATGGCAGCTAATCATGTTACGCACTTGACTATCCATCCCAAAACTTGTGTACGGTCTGCCGGACACTTTGGGTTGAGAACAAGAGATTATATATCACAGAGAAGTAACACACACCAAGGGCTTTAACGAGGTGCTGTTCACTGTCAGCAGACTAGAAAGTGAAAGAAGTGCCACACTTTCTGGCTCCATATGCAGTTTTCTTTTATATAAGAGATCATATGAAATCACCTCGAGCTTCAGGAAACTGTGACGTCAATATTTAATTAATATCTGACATCTTATAAACAATGAATCAAGGAAACAATCTGCAGATGAATCAATAAGGAAAATAATTTAGTTTCAGCCCTAAACGCTTCAATATCTTGTCTTTGATTATAACTAGGCCTTTATCGATTTATCCAATAATTCTTTGTTTATTTCATGACTATTCGAAAGTGGAAAGAAAATTTGTTATATACTAATCTCATAACCATTAATTAACCCAAAGATAAATATACATTTGTCTCATTCATTTTCGATATTTTATCCAACTATCTTTTCATCATTTTCTAAATTCCATGCCCACTTCACCTCCATTGGTCCATTCTGCTGCCGATCAAACACATCTGCTGTCCTATTGGCTAGTCAAGCTGCCGTCTGTGTTTTTGTCCCGTGTGTGCTTGTTCATCTTCGTCTTGGAAAGTTAAACTGAGTGGGGCGTGTCCCTTTGTGCCGAGCCAGTCAGAGCCCTGAAGCCCCGCCCAGCCGTGATGTGACGCGGTTTGTATCAAACTGCACTGCGAGCTGAGTTTATTGAACATGTCAGCACTGCACTATCCTGGTCCTCAGCAACACAACCGCCAAGAGCCAAGTCGCTTGGATCAACAGTTTCCCCAACTTATTGCCCACTGTATTTTGTAGTTATGCGTCTGCATGGCCGCCATGTTGGAAAGGTCACGATCCAAGATAAATGTTTTCTTTTCATGATGCGCCTTCTTGGGTCCTTATCGAGATGTGTGAAGGGAGCACAGTGAGTAGGCCTTCTTCTCAGGCCGCCTTCCTCCTCTGCTGTGCCCCCTCACGTGTTTCTTTCCTTCAGGGAATCTCCTTCTTCCTTCTGGGAATTGCTGCCCGATAGCCTAATTTAGTAACACGAGGGGGCAGGAGTGCAGTGGTTCAAGCGGTCTTAAGTATTTGATATCAGTGCTTCATTAGGGTTGAATAAAGACGAGCGGGGGAGAAGGTCGCCTTTGATGGCTGCGTGAGTGAGTGGCTCATGGGTTCCCCGTCACAGGCAGCCGGGCAGGCAGACATGCGAGGGCCCTCAGAGGCGCTGTGATTAAAGGGACGTGCAGGCTAATGGGGAGCTCATTTGGACCAATCTGCTGTGATAAGGGAGATGGAGGGTGCCGTGATGCTCCAGAGGTGATGGCTTAATCTCGCCGCACATCCAATCTAATACACATTCACACATTTAGGTCCCAGCCAAAGCTGAGATCAGCAGCCGAGACTGGGCCCTGAGCTGGCCAAACACGGTGAATGCTGTCTGATTGCTCCACAGACATGAACACACACACACACACACACACACACACACACACACACACACAGAC
>OMLP01045951.1:77918-108034 GCA_900302685.1 Spondyliosoma cantharus
CCCCCGTGACTTGAAGCTGACTCAAAGTCTACAAGTTGGACGCAGCGCTGACTCCAGATCAGCGTAACAAGGAGGTAAAGAGAGTGATAAGAGGACAGCTCCTTCAGCCAATCAGCAGGCCTGGCTGTGCTGAGTCGAGTTAAACGAGTGACCTCCTGGTGTTTTAGTGCTGCTCCAAACTGCCAGGTACGACTCGCTGGAGAGACTTCACTGGCCGACTCTGTAAAGTGACCTGTGACACTGCCTGCCATCAAGAGGCAGGTACTTAGATTCTGTTTTATCGCCCTCTCATGATGGATTTTATGCAAAAATGTTCTCACAAATTTATGAGACGTGGGCCAGGATTGGATAAACCTGCGCTTTGAACTGTTCCTGTGGAAGACGCTGAGTCTTCTGAACCGCGACACTTTCACATTTCAGAGGTTATTCACTCTATTTATGGTTCATTGTGTCCGTTTCTGGGATATTTGCTTTTTAATCTAACTCGATAATGTTGCTTTGCTTTCTATTTTTAATGCTTTCCTCAGCCTGCCAGTATTTATTGGGCGTGTGTCAACACTAACACAGTTAACACCTAGTTCCATTGAAACTGAAATGTTTTTGTGACAGTTTCGCCACAGCTGAGGCACTCTGAGGGACTTTATTTTATCAGGCATGAGGATTTCGTTTGCGATTGCCAAGCTGCTCCTCCTCTAAAGCACCAGCAGGTGTCTCTGCGCCAAATGAGAGTCGACTGGCAACAAAACCTGAAGGGAAACAGAATAGGAAGTTGCCATTTCTCTTGGATTCCTTGACTGATGAAACTGGAGCTGTGACAAAAACCAGTTCCAGATCTGGAGGGACGTAACCACAAAGAGACACACGGAGACGAATGAAAAGTATCTGTGACTGAAAGACTTTTTTTCCTCTTTAACTCGTCCATGACTTCTCTCTGTGTCTTCATGCTGCACAGCAGCTATTTGAAGTGTTTTAATGTGTTCCTCTGGGGTTCAAGGAGGCTCTGTAAAGTCTTTCCTGGTGCTTGTTTTTTTATTTTTTACTCTCCTTGTACAGAAAAGGTTGTCTTTTACCTTTCGACGTGTTGCCTTAATTGCCCAGTGCAGTGTGTTCAGCCTCCCTCTCCTCCACACTGTGACTACTTTATCTGTACATTGTGTTGAAAGTCATGTTCTCCTGCTCTACAGCACACTCTGTGCTTTCCTGGGCTCCAAATGTGACTCTTGAATATATTTCCGGCACCTTATTAACGGAGTAAACATTTTGAGAATAACACTGCTGTTGTTAATGAGCTAAAGAGGGTTATTAAAATTGTTTGACATCAGTCTGTGATTGTCTGTGCCTTCCAGGGTTCATCTGAGATCTTTCTGACTTGCCTTTTATTAGCGGCCTCCTACATTTCCATCAGAGCCTGTAAAGCATCTCAGACGTCTGGTTCCACTTCACCGTCCCTTTTACACCTGCTGTAGTACAGAGCCAGCACAGTAGAAGAGTGTTTCGTAGTACAAATACTTACAGACCAAAATGTGGTCGACGAGTTTGCTTGCTGAGCTCCTCACTCAACGCTCAGCCTTTTGTGTGTCTGGCTCCATTATTTGCTCTCTATTGAAGCTGCAGTCAGGGAACATTTCTGTTGTGTCTCGCCTTAAGACAGATTCCTTTCAGAGTGACTGTTGAACAAATGGAAGGTTTTTGGCCTGTTATTATGTAATTAATGATTGACTTACAACACGTTCCGCTGTGTGCAGCTGCAATAGAAATATGCCAGCGTGGTGTCAGGTCTTTAATGTAGAAAAGATGGATTTATACCCGTACAGATCTGCATGGAGGCCAGCGTGCACAAGGGTCACTGTCTTCAGACCTGCCACCTGAATAGAGTTCAGTCAACCAATCGCTGTGGGTGATAATTTGATGTCATGATATTGTCCCACACACATATTGAGATGGACGATGTCACTGCCGCTCGAAGACCCCCCCCAACACCTGCTGTCAACGTGTAGCCTCATTCAAATCCCTTGGGCCGCCCATTTTCTCTGCTTAGAAACTAAGTCCTCCCTGTCTGGGTGTTAAAGCGCTGCATGCTTCATCAGGCCAATTAACATGTAGTAACCTCCCAACTATAGATGCACATTGCCTCGGCTGCCATGACAGCTCTGTGTGCATTTTCTTTTCAAAAATGACAGCTAAAGATGACGCCATAGCTGTTCAATATTCAATATTGTGAAACAAAATCACATATGGCAGCAATAATATATATATATGAAATATTTGATAATATCTAATATCGCCCAAAGCCCCTTCTGAAACCTTCAAAGACACCGTTCTATGTTGACGCTCAGTGTCTTTGAGGTGGGTTTCTCCTTTGATTTACAGCAATTAAATATTCTACTTGATATTGCTCTCCTTAAAGGTGGTGGACTTGGAGAGACAGAAAATAAAAAGAATGGTCAGATGAAGCCAGCGTGGGTAGAGATAAACATCTTTTCATTAGATCCTTCCTGCCTGGTAAACGGCCACTTCTTTTAAACTCCACGTCTTCATTCTGTAACATAGGCTTCCATACCTGCCAACATTACTGTGGGAAAAAAAAAAGAGGGAGACTTTCTGGGGAATCAACGGAGGTCATACTTCACCCCCGGCTATATAACGCTACACTACAGTTTAATAGAATAAATACAAGGTTGTGAGAGTAAAATATCTTTATACTAGTGCTGTATATTATGTATTGTTAGTCATAAGTAGTCTTAACTTATTAGATCTATATCTATATAAGTGCAAAGAGCAACTTCCAAAATTGACATCACAAAAACATTGAGAGAAAGTGTGTGAGGAGCCATGATTGCCGGGTGGACCCTTCAAAAAGAACAAGGGGGAGGATGAAGTGATGCAGGGCTACAGCCTGCAGCGTGAGGGCAAGAGGACGAGCAGGTGAGATAGGAGTCAAGATGTGAGTGAAGGAGAAGGTCTCGCACTAAGTGGAGAGAACTCTGGATGTCTACTTGTTTCTCCCTGTGGAGGGCGTCAGAAGTGCAGGAGCGAGCGGTGCGTGTCGGGCAGGATTGTTTGCTCACCTCTGCTCTGGGTTGGGTTGCCAGGTACCAACACGCACATCCCCCACAAATGTCATGTCACAATGTCATGCTTGTTTTCTCCGGCCTGACGAACCTCCTGCAGAGCCTCAAGACGGCGTCACAGAACTAATTCTGAGTGGAAATGTAAAGTGATTAAATATTGTATTTCCCCAAAGAGTGTGACTGAAATCTGTGTTTACCTTCTCAAATTCTGTTTACCTAAAGGTCCAGTGTGTAGGATTAAGGGGGATCTTTTGGCAGAAATGAAATAACATTACTAATTCTGTTTTCATTAGTGTGTAATCACCTGAAACTAAGAATCGCTGTGATACTGAGGAATGAGTCTTTCCTATGTACAGAGGGAGCAGCTCCTCTTCTTGCAGACATTTGTCTATTATAACTGACCACATGATTACATGTAGGACTGGCTTCAGCGTGTTGAAAATATAATGCCGCAAGATTTCTTTAATACACATACGTCGTCCTACTGAAGTAATAGTAGGTCACATCTTCCACCTTTTTAGCTGTTCCAAAAAAATTAAAGGATGATTTGCCGCCTTTTCACCATGACTAGCTTTTAGCTAACTGTTAACTGACTCTAAAAAATAACTCACAAAGACCGCCTACTGTCTTTTAAGGTGGAGCATTTTCTGGCGTGTTACTCTTGAAGATTAAGTGAACGTGCTGACTTTTTGCTTTTTTTTGGCTCTCTTGCGTGACAGACACAGGTGATTATTGGCTTATTCTAGCGCTTAGAATGTTTAAAGTGGATTATCCCACTAAATCCTTCACACTTGACCTTTACCCGATCACGTATGAATCATTGGTCTCCTGATTACGTATCATTACTGGCATAAACAAACTTTCAGCAGCATCAGATGGTTCATCCCAGTGTGCTGTTAAATAATTGAGTGTCGGCCCGTGTCATTAAGCATCTGGCAGCAGGTTTTAGATTGATGGGGGTTTTTTGAGTCGTGGGTTCCTTGTTAACGTTTGGCTGACGGGCTGTCCCTTTAAGAAGCAGATTTCATCACTCTGTGCCGAGGCCTCGAATCCTTCTGGCAGCACAGTAACATTTATGCACATCGTCCCGAGGCATGAGAAGACGCTCTCAGAGGACACCTGCATTCTAGGAAATCTCTTCGTTTTCCTTCCTCCGTCTCTTTCTGGATACAAATCAGCATGAACACGCACGGCCTACAGGCATGACCTCACTGCGTTTAAACCCCGTGTTAAGTGTCTGCATGTACAGCTGGAGATGAGCTCATGCTCTGCTGCTGGTGAGAACTACGGGCGAGTCCGCATGCAACATGCTGCTGAAGCCTTCGGTCTGGTTCCTATTACTATCACTGTGCGTGCGTGCGTGCGTGCGTGTGTGTGTGTGTGTGTGTGAGATTGACGTCACCTCGCCCCACAAAATCATTCTGTCGTGATCCTCTGAACCGGTGCCATTCTTGCTGGCAGGAACAGGAACTGACCCAAGCTGTGACTTTTGTCGAGCATCAAACTTCATAAAAACATGAAACATATCCCGAAATGAACGCGGCTGTGCATACGATCAGATGGGTGTGCCTCGAATTACTGCACTGCATTTCACAAAGCGAGCCTGCGGGGATGTAGAATTAATCCTCTGTTGGGTTTATGTGGATCCGTTTGGTTTTTGAGGAGCTGTCACGTGTATTCATCACAAATCCGTGCCGTGAAAGAAACGCGCTTTGTTTTGGCTTTTCTGTTTATTGACACAGTTTCAGTTTTTCCCTCCTCTCCTCCAGCCTCCGTCCCCTGTGTTCTACATGTGATAAAGCCAAATATCAGAAGCCCCTCAAAAAGGGGTAAACAAAGCACAGTCATTAATTGATACGTATTATCGTGGGTGTGTTTGTTTATTTGGGCAGTTGGACAGAAATGGTCCCAATGAAAGGTTGTTGAGTTGCTTTGAATGGTTGTCGGCCAAACACTCGGAGCTGTGCACATAAAACTATTGTGTTCCTGATTAAAACTTGATGATGAATTTGTCGTGGCTGCGGTGACAAGCCATTGTTGTAGCACTAATTTGAGTGGTCCCAGAAGATTTAAGTTTGTGCACAAAAGACATCTTGTAAATCAACCTTTAAACACACAACGTGCGGCCTCTGCAGCCATGGTGCCGTCTCAAAACAAAACAGAGACATCTGCTTCGTTTGGTGTGGGGAGGAAGGGGCAGAGTGGAGGAGATCGTCGGAGCAGATCCAGACCTTCTGGGGGAATAAACAACCCGAGTCACATCAGCTTCTGCTCTGGTCCGGAGCCGTTTACCGACGGGAGGAGAGCTCAGAGCTTACTTTTGAACTGTTGGGATTATCTTCACTCCTGTTTATCAGCCTGACTGCAGCAGCGATCCGCAGAGGTGACCTCCACTGTTGGGTGTTTATGCTCTGTACCGTTGACTGCTGACTGGAGCTGGAGGGGAAGCGCACTTTACTTCATGAACGTAACGTTACAGAGAGGAGAGGGGGAAAGAAGAGAGAGAACCAGAGTCTCTGCTGAGTGCTGAGTCCAGTGCATATCTTTGAATTGAAAGCATAAAATCAAACCTGCTGACCTGCTCCATCCTTTTCACAGACGAGAAAACATAGAGTGTATTAAAAAGATGAACCAATGACATTTTGACGTGGACTTAAGCAAATCCTCACTTGGCAGTTTAAGTTCATGCGAGAGACGAAGAGAAGCTGCAGGAGGAGCGAGCCCGCGGTAGAAAACCTGATTCCACCCACATTTATCCAATTTGGAAATTAATACATAGAGAAAAGCTTTTTTGTTTACACGGGGGGATGTTACAGATAAAACAACTTTCCTTTCTTACAATGAACCCGGTGTAAGCAAATATACTCAACTTCCCAAACAAGCCTGGGACAAAATAGGTGGCTGTGCCTTCTTGTCAGAGGGAGATAAGGTAATGATGCATACATTTCCACCGCTCACAGACACAATGCTAACTGTTTATTAACAGCTTTTCAGCAGGAGTTCAATTCCAGTTTCCTCCTCTGGCTCGTTGTCAGCGTGGGACGTGGTATCGTCCCTCTGTGGAGTCCCCGGGGAGAGGATGGAGCCATGAAATGTGAAACAATAGTTTTCTTTTACCCACAAGCAATTTGGGTATTTATGCTTTTGTGGCTGAGCCTGTCAGAAGCTATGAAAGCAGCTGGCTGGTTGACGAGTGCTGGAGTTGTCACTGCGTGTGACATTTGTGTAGCCCATCTTTTGTTTCCTCCTTTCAGACGGTGCTTCTTACATTTCCCCGTTGTGTCTCCGTTGAGACGCTGCTTGTTTTTCCTTCCTCTTGTGACTCAAACTCACTCGTGTCTGTTTTCCAGCGCCGCACCTCAATGTCTCCTTGGGCCTCCCTGAGCTCCACAAGCCCCTTAATTGACTTCTCCAGCATTATGAAAAATGAGGCAGGCTTTCAAATGGCTCATTTAGCACAACTGCTATCACAGTGCCTCTTACTTTATCTTCAACATATTAAAAAGGGCTAGGTGCTCTTGATTAGGAGCGATGGGCTGCAAAAGCCCAAGCTACCGGCATTTGACAGCTGGCCTCTAATTTGGCAATTCATCACTGGTGAATCTGAGATATTTTCCTTTGGGAAAACACAACATATATTAAGATATAAATGCCCCAGCAGTATTAATAAACACCAGGAGACAGAGTTATGGGAGATGTGGGGAGGACACACACATGGCTGCAGGCACACGGAAGGGCTCTTTACAGAGTGTTTGGTCACAGCTTCATGGGCTGAGACAGTTAGTGTGAGACAGCCGTGTGTCTACAGCAACACATCAAACCCGCACGTGCTCATTAAGTGCGTCAGCTGAGTGCATGCACACAATGCACACAAACAGCAAACTGTGAATACAGAACAACAGGTGTCAAGACTCAATGTATCATATTTCCCTCGAACACATCTCTTGCTGCGATGCAGGAAAAGAAAAACGGCCGAGTCTCATGTGACAATGTGACAAGTTGAATGTCATGAGAACAATCTAACGCGATATTTCCACGATATTACGTTAGACAAAGCTACCATGTGATAACAAGAAGCTTTTCTTTTCGTATTGTGTCTTTCGTGTGTCGCTCCCGTGTTGTGTTGTGATCATGTCGAATGTTTCATGTTATAATAACTGCGGCTGTTGGAACATGAAGCGGGTCACATGATGCCGTTACGTGAAAATATCGCGTTCTAACAGTGGCGATTCGTTACGTTGCTGATCAAATGAAATAAGCGTGCAGGTAAGCATAGCAACAGTAAACCAGTGAAATACGACGTGGAGGACGATGGATTTGATCATATACCAATATATCAATGGCATCTTTTTCTGTCATATGTACTGTAGACTTACATTACTTACACTTACACTGTATTCTTCTATTTTTTTATATTTTTGTATTCATAAACTGAGATTTCTTTGTTGAGAGGAAAACAAATTTAGGAAGAAGTGTATTCCTGTGGTTCTGACAGATAGCTTTGATGACTAAAAGTTCACCTTTTTAGGACAGTTCTGCTAACGTCCAAGTTAAAATGTGTCTGTTTGGTGCGTTCGAGTGACTGTGCATTAATGACTATTTGACCCGTGAAGCACCGCACCAGAGTTTTCTGGTTACCGCCGACAGATAAACAAAGAATGGGTATTGATTTGAGCACAGATCTTTTAGCCGACAGGTGCTAAGTGAAGTGTATAATCACATTTAGAGAAACACAATGGACCCAGTGGAGAAAGTGTCCATTACTGTCACAGGAAGACGTCGCCATGTATTTGTCTCTTGAAGTGTTCCACCGGCATCGTCCTGCCAGCAGCCGACGTGACACGCGACGGCCCTTAAAGTTGTTTCGACTCGGCTTGACATTCGTAAATGCGGATTTGGTGTTCGAAATGCAGAAAAGAAAGAGGGAAAAGCTCAAAATCTTGTCTCCATTTCTAACATGATTCAAGCTGACCGCAGCCTAAGATCTTTATCCATGTCAGGACTGTAGTTTCACAGCCTACAGTAATCCTACATCAATGGCAAGTGTTATTTTCAGAAGACACGTCTGGTGTGGAGTTTTCACTTTCGTAACAGGAAATTAAATGTGGTTTAAAGGTCACTGAAGGCATGTGAGAAGGTTGAGTCAGAGCTGGCTGATTAAAGCTGAGGATGCTGTCAGATGATTCAGCACCCACCCCCAAAACTCCCTGTGTCAAACTACCTGGCATGTTCTGAGGTGAGAGAGGGAGAGAGGGAGAAAGCATCCACCTGCAAAGCCAAGTTGAGTTTGGCTGAGGCTCCTCGGCTCTAATGCAGGAGGACGTGGCCCTGACGGAAGCAGCATGTCCTCTGAGCAAGAGCAATTATGATAACCATGCAAGCGGAAAGGCTGTAGCCAGAAGAACAGCGAGACAGGCTTTGATCCGGCAGGCTGCCTATTTAAATCACTGCTCACCTCCTCTGCAGACGCCATCCTCGCCTAATGTAGAGGGGCTTTCAAAAAAGGAGTCCAGGACCTCTGCGGGCTCCTCTGTCACGATCTGTCGCTGTTTCGCCCCTTGAAACATCATTTGTTTCTCCTGCACTTCTTTCTCATCAAAGGTGGGTGAAGGTGCTTTTGTTTTAAGATGACTGATTTTTCCTTTCACGGACATTTAGACAGTTTGCCTCAGAAGTACAGTCTGTGGAGGCACACTGAAGCCCCATGCAGGCTCTGAGGGAACAGTTAGCTCAATTAACTTTCTATCAGAACACAGTCCAACTCCTAATGAAACTCTTTGAGCCTTGGATCCACACTGTCCTGACAGCGCGAGGCGATCTAACAAAAGTGTTTTTCCAAATAAAAGAACTGAATAAAGAAAGATAATACTTTGTTTGACCCACATCTCTGGACACCGACGGGAGGAATTAATAAACTGTAACACATCAACCTGTCAGATGAGACTGAAAAATTTAATCAAATCTGTTTCCAAGTTATTTCATACGTACAATTAACAACAAAAAATACGAGCAGTGATCTACAATTGAAAGGTCAAAATCTCCTCAAAGTTTACACTATTAAGTTATGCAGATGTTACAGTTAATAACATGTTGTGTGAGCTGTGGGAATCTTTGTTTGATATGTAAAGTGTTAAATAAGGTCACATGGGGCAAACTGGAGGGGACCTGACTTGGCTGTCTCTGGAGCAGGAGGCAGCCGCAGATTGAGAAAAAATGGTAAGTCTGACAAAGATTTTTTTCAATTTCATGTACTGCCTTTACAACTTAGAAGTGAACTTTATTTATAAATGATTATTTTTTATTTGTTTTAATAATAATTCTTCATAAATGTTATTAGAAATGTGTTTAATTGACAGCTGAATTCACCGCAGACTAATGCTAGCTAAGTTAGCTATAACTAGCTATTAGTTGAGTTAGCTGTATCTAGTTGAGTAAACTGTAGCTAACTGAGTTAGCTGTAGCCAGTTGAGATATAGCTAGTTGGTAGTTAAGCTAGCTGTAGCTAGATAGTGGTTGAGTTAACTGTATCTAGTTGATTTAGCTATAGCTAGATTTAAGTTGATTTAGCTGTAGCTAGGTGTTAGTTAATTCAGATGTAGCTAGTTGAGTTAGCCGTAGCTAAATGTAAGTTGAGTTAGCTGTAGCTAGCCAGGAAGAGAAAAGCCTGTGGATCTGTCTGGAAAACTCCTTGGAGAGTAAGACTGCCATATTTTAAACTGCTTTAATTTGTACACTGATATTTTGCATGAGTGTTTTAGATCATTGGTTGTGTGCTTCTGATATTGCCACACTCAGAGATCCAGTAGAAGGTGCCAACCAAACACCTGCCACCTGTGCCTCATTGGACGATACTGGACCTGATGAACTGTTTCCCTGTTCTTCCCAGGAGCTGTAAGTACTGATCGAACGCATCTATTGGGGCTTCTGTAAAACTGTGCCAGAGACATAAGAGAGAGTAAGTTTTCCATGAGTGATGAAAAGGATTAGTTGATTGACAGAAAATTGATTTACAAAAATTCATCACTGAAATCCTAGCAAGCAAAACAGTTATGACTGAAATACAGTTTACACTGAAAACTGAATACATTTGGGTGTCTGTGTTTTGCTCAGAAAAAACAAGCAATTTCAAGATGACACCTTGAAATTATGTTCACGTTTTTTTGTTATTTATGCACCGCACCGTCAATTAATTGAAAAATAATTGAAAGACTCACCAAACAAATGGCTCATTTAAATTTAGTTTGGTTTAATTTGAATCAGTACTGGGGATTAAGAGGGGAGAATCGCGGTATTCACAGTATTTGTCTGTTCATCAGTCTGAACTGGCAGTTTGCTGTCAGGGTGATGTGAATATCTTCATGCGTCCACGTCCACGACAGCCGACGTTTACTGCATTTGAACACGCCCAGACACACATACAACCAGTGTTGTGTAAAAAAAAAAAGTTGTGTGCGACCCAGTTTCCTTTGAATGCAAAAATGATTTGCTGGTCAAAGAATGTTTACGAATGAGGAGCTGTTTTCACTGTAAACCCCACGAGCAATAGACTGGTTCCAAGGTGTAGGAGTAGTTTGAGATGGAATCCGGTCCTGGCACCAGTAGATGATGTCCTCATCGTTAATACTGCCGACAAAGCTGATCGGCTTGGTGGTGTTTCCAGTTGGGGGAACAGCCGTCAATATAATCCGCTCAGTATTGGTTTGGCTATTGAATATGGAAGTTTAATCCATTCATTCAGTCCAATTCATTTGGCTTCTTTTGGTGAAAATATGTGAGTTAGCACCTCCTTAAATTAAAGCATGTGCAACAGGGCTTTACCTGGATAATCCTTTCTAAATAAATGATATCAGTGACAGTGGATTACAGTATTTTGTTTAGTGAATGTGCAGACTGTCACAACCCCTGGCCCACAGATACAGTTGAAGTGATGATGAGGGTGGGATGTTTTGATTGTTGGCAGGAGGCCAGATCTGTTGGTACCCACGTCCCTCCTGCTCATGCTGATATAACTTTTCCTGTGAGGGGAATGGGCTCTTGGTGGTTGCTGCTGATGCCTGCCCACACAGTAATTCCAGGTAACTGTGACTGTGATGATTGTAGCGGTATAATTAAATAAAAAGAGATGGCTGGAGCTATTTGAATTATTAAGGGTACACCGAGCAGTATTTTTGTGGCCAGTCACCGATTGCTGGAAGCACTATTGGCTGGCAGATCAGGAGGATGTAAACTGTAAAAAGAGAGTTGAGAGAGGACACAGAATTAAGGAAAAATGTTTCTCAGCCTCACTTGTCTCAGTCTTTGTGCTGAGGTCTCTGTCAGGAACAGGGGCAGACTTGCAGCGTATCATTCGCTCTGCTGAGAAGGTGAGCGGCTGCAATCTGCAGTCCCTCCAGGACCTGCACGCCTCACGGACCCTGCAGCGTGCAGGTAAGATTGTTGTCGACCTCTTTCATTCCGGACACAAACTTTTTGAGACTCTGCCCTCTGGCAGGAGGCGGCGGTCCATCAGTACCAAAACCTCCGTGTTACAGCCCCGGTGCTGTGGGTGTTTTTTTGTGCGTGTTGTGTTTTCTTTCACCCAGTCAGGTGACGCCCTCATTCCCTCTCCTCCCCGTGAGTGCATGGATCGCACAGCTGACGCTACTTGCCACTTAGGCCGTCGGGTGGTACAAAAGAGTGTGGTGGATGTCAGTGGGAGAGCGCGGCCGTGAGACGCGGGAGCCCGAGCTACTGTCTGAGTGATTCCAATACGACCATAGCCTTCGTGGCTTCTGATTGTTTGTTTTTGGCACAATAAAGCCGTCTCGAGTTGTAATTTACTAGTTTCCTTTGACCTCCTTTATATCCGGTTATTATTATTTACTTGTGTTACTCCCCCCCATCATCCCCTAACGATCCGGGGACGTAACACTCCGTGAGAACAGTTTCTTCCCATCTGCAACTCACCTCATTAACAAGGCAAGTGACCCCACTGACACGGACCCCCCTCCCTCCCCCTTCACTTGCATTAATGTAAATTATCCATCTCTGCTGTGACCTTGCACAATCCATGTCAAACATTTTGCACTCCCACTTGTACATTTTGTTCTGCTGCTTCGTAATGTTCATTTCTTTTGTCCATTTGTGTCTTATTATATTATATCTCTATATTTATATTCTTATATCTTTCAATTAATAGTAGTAGTCAATAGTTGTTGTTCAATGAATACGAGACTTCCACATTCGGGGGAACAGAAAATGTACTTAATACGAACAGACAATCCCACATGAAAAATTGAATGGACGACCTCTGACTACAATTTTGCACGTCTTCTCATCTCTCTCTCTCTTCTCATTCCTTCCATTCTTTCTTGACTGTACTCTGCAATATTTTGTTCACCACAGCCAGCTAGTGTTGCAAAGCTGCTCTCCTTCATGACAGCAGAAGGCTCTAAAATGCAATCATTTCAGTGCATACGCAAGTGATAAGAGAGTGTGTGAGTGTGATTATTTATTTTTTGGGTGCATCAGTGCGAGTTCAGACACCCAGGCAGACAAAATACACTAATTTGCTACACTCTGATTTTGTTTTAGAATCTTTTATCTCTCCTCAGTCTTTCATAGTAGCAAAGAGCTGTCACATGGGGGGTAACAGGGGAAGACTAGAGGATGGACCCAAACGCAGATTTAGATAGGAGGCAGGATCAGGGAGCACAGAAGGCGAGCTTTATCAAGACAAAAGCTGCATACAAAAACAAACCAAGGAAGCTAGTTCCAAAAACTAGTAAAGAGGCAAAGTAACAAAACAAACTCAGGGACAAGAAATCAAAATTCTAAAGAACACATACCACTTGGAAACCCCAAAAAACAGGAACTCGGAGGAGACATACCGGACAAAGAGAAGAGGGCAGGCAGAAACTAAATACACAGACACTAATGACGAGAAGAGGAACAAGGTGAGAGGAGGGAGGAGGACAGGTGAGCTGATGAGGGGAAGACACAGAGGAGAGGGCATGAAGGACACAATACTGACAGACAGACAAGAAAGGAGGAATGGGAAAATACAGAGGAGAGAACATAGTGGGAAGAGCACGGAGGGGAACACTAAGGAGAGACGAGGAAATCAAAACATAAGACAACAGACATAAGACAGAATACATAAAGCATGACACATAAGGCACAGAAAACATAAAGCAAGACAAGAGCAGCATCTGAAACTAATGCATACATACATTCGTACACTGATGGTGGTGGCTGCCGTGCAAGGTGCCGACCTAGAAATCAAACAATAGTCTGCCAATATATGAGTTGTGTCAGCGCGAAAAGTAAAATAAAAGAACAATTACAGTGAGGTGACTTCTCTGTGGTCGTCTTGCTAGCGTTACCTGTTCTACCTGCGTGACCCCACTGGGCAGAGAATTAGAGGCGCAAACCTTTCAAACAGGGTCCAGGCTGGATCAGCGGTTCCGTTAACCCATCCGTGTTCCTGCAGTGCAGCAAAACAGCGCCCGATTTAATCTTGACAGATGCCATCGACAATCGGCAGACTGACGGTGACGTAAGAGAGCTGCAGCAAGATGCTAAACAGCCACCTGAGATGTGGTAGAGGCATGTGGTGTGCTTGTGACAGAAGTGTGACTGTGTGTGTGGGTGACGAACGCTGAAGGGAAAAGGGAGAAAATTGAGCTTCAATTTGGAGCCAAATGACCCGCCGAAAACACACTCCACTGGGTCTTAAATCCTCTGCTGGAGAGAAGAACAGGGCTGCATAAAATTGCCTACTTATCCCTCAATTGTTTCCTTTTGTGCCAGAACTGAATGGAACAGATTTAATTGCATATTGTTTAAAGCACATTGTTCTAGAAATGTAAAGGGAATTATTAGATGTGCAAGATGTATAAAAATGATGGAAAAACATCTACAGTCCTGTCAATTTGTCTTGACATTGGGTCAGAGATGTGTTACTTTGTTCTGGAGGGTTGTCTGTTTGTAACCCCCCCCCCGCTGCACATGTTTATGGTCAGACAAAAATAATAAGCTGTATTTCCTCGAAAGCTTCCGTGATAAGTCAGTCAATAGATTTGATCATTTGCAACTGTTTTCATGATAGCTCATTTCCCCAGGCAAAAGTGTCAATATTCTCTGGTTTCAGAATCTCAAATGGTTTGCTGCATTGTCATATAAGATGTAGGAACGTTAGTTTCAGTTCGCCCTCAACGGCATAGCTTACTCAGGTTGGGTCAACTACCCACAAGTGGCCCTAACAACTCTGAAACTCAGAGCTCACACTTGTCCTTAACGACTCTGTAAGATCACTCCCACACAGAGTTTGAAAGCCTGCAGCTCCCCTCCAGTTAGTTAGAACTGAAGAGGCCTCTTGGACGAGAGGTGAAACACCCTCAAGAAACTGAAACACGTCCAGTTGCCTACGATACAGCACCTAGTATCTTTGTGTCAAAATTCAACACAAGCATTATTTCCACTTTCTCCGTCATCTTCCTCTCGACTACATTCATTCGATACATTTAGTTACTAGTTACTTTGCAGATCCAGATCAGTGTTTGTAGGCTGTTATTTGTGACGTGTTACCAGTCAGGTAGTGTTGTGGGCGGGACATTGTGTGTCAGGATGCTGATCAGAGCCAGAGTAACACATTTTTAATTTATCCGTAATCCAACAGAAAAATCATCAATATGGAGAATGCAAAAAATGCTGAATATTGGCCCCAATAATCCATCTATCCATGGCACTATAGGCTGCCCAAGTGGTTATTGTAGGACGGGTTTTAATACATTACATGAATGATGCTGACGACCACTGGTCTAAATCATCAGGCCTGGCCTGATTCACACTTTCTTCTCCCAGCCAGCAGCGAGTACCGCATCTCACATTTACATTTGTCTTAATAACCTTTATATACATACATTACATATTCCATAGAAAACATTTAGTTGAGAAAATTATTTGCAGATTAATGGTTGATGAAAGTAATCGTTAGGAGCAGCCGCAGGCATTCCCTAAAGCCGGACATGATTTTTATCCGAACCCTAAAAACCAAGAGTTATCCTGATAAAGCCCCTTTGAAGTCGTCACATTTCACAATTGTCTTCACGCTTAGTCTTAAACTTTAATTAGTCCTCAGAAGAGAGATACAAGAGAACACACGCACAGCAGACAGCGTTGATCCGTCTCAATTTGTTTCAGCTCTGTCTCTCTTCATTTTCTCACCCTGTGCAGTGATTTCACCGCCGTCCTCAGTCTGCTCCTCTGAAGGTGCTTTGCAGCAGTAAACCTCCTGATCCCTTCACCAACAGGCAACTAGAGCAGAGCATAAACATGATGAGAGACCTGGTGACAATGAACCTGTTTGTCGCGTTCGGGGGAAAACCCAGTGGAGTCCGGGTTTGCCTCCATTGCGAGTGCCACAGGCTCAGGCAGGGCTTTACCTGGGATGGGAGCGGGAGAGCAGAGATGAAAGTTGTTGCCAAATCCCAAAAGCTTGCAGCTATTTTCTGGATTGACTGATTTCACAGCTGGGATGCAGAGCAAAACTGTGCACAGCCAGACTGTAATTCTACGCATTCCTGGCTTTAACGCCCACACGCAGTGCTGATCTCACAGGAGAGCTCATGAAGAAGGTGAAAAAAGAAATCTGTTTTTTTTATGCACTTTCCTGCACAAAACAGGCCCAGTTGGCTCTGCGGCAGGTACGGAGATGCACCATGAGTCATTTCAACTGATTACTGTCCAGAACATTTGAGTTATTGGTGTGGAGAGGCGGTGGAGGAGGGAAGCTAAATTAGTACTGGAAGTAATGATGCCCCGAGGCTGGAAGGAGAGAGCGATGTAGAAAAATCCACCTGTGGTCCGTTCATTACCCCGTCTCTCTATGCAGGGTTGTGTAGCAGTGAAACAGCCATCAGAGGTCAATTCAAGAGCTGCTCTCTGTCTAATCACACTACAATGAATGAAATGTTTTACTTCTTTTGTCCTTGTAGACTCGCAATGATTAAAAAAGGCCTTTAATCTGTTGTTGTTGGCTGTGGTAATGTCTGAGCGAGAAATCTTTTCTAACCTTTTAGCAGCTTTCCTTTGAAAGAAATTGTCAGTTAATGGAACACGCTGGCTTTGATGCACGTGTGTGTCTGTGTGTGTGTTTGTGTGTGTGTGTGTTCTTGCGTTTCAATGACATTGCAGGAAAAGGCATCAAACACGCACAAGGACAGGGAAATTGCTTAAAAGCGCCCGTTGAAGCATGCATCAAATGAGTGGCCTGAAACTGCCTCTCCGTTACTTTGTCACTTTCCCGTTTTTTTGAAAGTTTAATACCCATGTTCCCTTTTTTGATATTTAAGCACTTTAAAATCCCGTTCTTCTATATATACGGGCATTAGTTCAAACTGTATTGTAAAATCCGAAGCCCCGGGCTGTATAAATGATTGAATGACATTGAACATTAAGCAACTTGTTACCCTCTCAGATCTGTAAAGTAAATGTGAGTGTAAATGGCTTCTCTGGGTGTGCATTAACCCTGCCACAAGGAGAGTGGGGGCAGGCGTGCACATCACAACTCAGACCTGCCAGAGCTGTAGTTATCAAGATAAATCAAGGAGCTTATACTGAAGACTCACAAAGACCATTGTGTGTGTGTGTGTTTTTTTTTTTGCAGCAAACTGTTAGATGGCAGAAGGTGAGCACAGTGTGTAATGTTGAAGGGGTGGTGGTCCGCTCCTTTACATGGTTCTGGCGCCTCCGTACGCTGCAGGAGGAGCAGCGAGGTAACGTCCTAACTTGCTCCACACTCCGAGATACCCGTGTCCCCAGCAATATTTCCGTACCATCAGCAGTTTTATTTACGACACTGTCATCAATATTGCTTCCGCTCAGTGCGGCTGCCAGCCTTTACAACCTCCGTCAGCTGGTTAAGTAGATTGAATAAAAAGCAAATGGCTCACTCAGGCTCTGAGCTACGCAACTACCATAAACCCCAATGTTCGTCAAATGAGCTTCTTGGAAACAACCTCCTGACTTTGTAGAGGCTACTTTTAACGACCGAATGTGGAGGCTTGGCTCTGTGCGAGAGGGAGGCGTTGGAGGTGATTTAACATCGTTTGGTTTCTCCTCTCTGCTTTATTAGGAGGAGGAGAGGGCCCTCCATCACTGCCGCCTCCGTCTCTCCCACTCATCTCTCTTTGTCAGCTGGGGTTAACTCGTGGCACCATTAACCCGTCCTATCCTCCTACAAGGGAATGCAAGGAGAGCATCCCGACTTCTTCTCCAACTACATGACCTTTTGACCTCTAACGGCTGGTTTCCCAAACACCCTGTTTGATTCGTTTACACAGTGGAGGCAGTCTTAGTCAGTCTCCAGCGGTTTTATCTGTTATTTTGACTGGACTCCAAGATGGCATCCATTCATTCCAATGAAAGCCAGCTCATTATGCACACGTGCCAAAAAAAGTAAGCTCTGCGTTATGTAGCGCCTAAAGTCCAACACAGACGGGCTGCACCCACACCTCAGCCCAAATAAACGCAAATTTGCAGCTATTCATGTCTTTTCATATACTTTTTATGTAATCTTGAGTCACATTTTTTTTGTAAAACCGTCCACAGGCTGAAGTGAGCAGTTAGAGCGGTAGTAAGGTGTGTGTCTGCTTGTGTTGTTGGTCAGCAAATGAAGCATCAACAGTATCAGATTAGAGGACAGCCAGCTTGATTTCGTTCTTCAGCAGATTGCATTTTGGTGACTTCTTGACTCCTTTGATTAAATTTCCAATACAACCAATTCCCTTGGAGTTCCTCCCAGGCAGGCTTTGCCCAGACCACACTTACACACAGAAGAACTGGCCAGTAGATTAATACTAAGCTGGTGAATCATATCAAACAAACTGTTTTCCCGTTGAGGAGGATGGAGGGCTGTGATGGCGGAGGCGACAAAGTCTCAATCCCCGCAGACGATGAGAGCGTTTTCTGGCCGCGACTTCAGACGGCATGTGATCTGCCCATCCTGTCTGGTTGCGTGAGAACACAGACACGTCTGTCTGCTGGACGCCTCCTGGGACGGTGCACAACACACATCAAAAGCAACCGGCTGTGCGCTCTGTAAACATGAAAACGGGGAATAAACATCAGCTGCTCATATTATGCAACTGTGATCGATGCTGGGTGATGTAGTGTTTGAGGTTTCTCAGACTAACAGTGCTGCCTTTGCACGCGCGTATGGAAGGCCAGGCCAACTCGCATCGATCAGACAGAAAAGTTGTTCTTTATACCACAAGTGCTGCTCGACTTTTGACCGCTGCCGACGTGTTTTTTTTTTCCCATGCACCTCGGAAGTGTCTTTAATAATCCACAACATCTGTAGTTTTAATTGTTATGTTTAAAGTAGGGCTGTCAATAAAACGTGTTCGCGCTCTCTGGCGCCTCTTTGTAAACATGATGGAGGAGGATGACTGAAGCCCCTCCACCAGCCAGAGTTTATAACTGTTAAACATTCTTTTTCAAACCAAGAATGGGATGTGGTTGATTGTTGAATTGACGCCATACCCACGGTGTTGCCTCTATGTGGGTGCTAGCCCTGCGCTGTAGCCTGATGTTCACCTCCCCAGAAATATAATTGCACGTCGCAGCAATGCGCAATGAATGTGATTGGTCCACTTGGAAGCATGGCATTTTCTGGCTTCTCCATTGCTCGGGGATCTTGACCTGTAGTTTCCATAGTGAACAGGCTACACTCATCTGTGTCTGCAGTCCCTCTTGACCAGCCAGTTGCTGCTTTCTTGGATTATGTAAATCCTCCGGAGCCTCTCTTCACTGCAAATGCTGGAATGCCAAAACCAAGCAATTCAAGCAGGGTTTGCATGGCGCCTCAGCCCTCCCTGCAGATGCTCTGCCTGTCCGCTCTCTCTAGCCCAGAGACACAGCTGTGAGCTGAAGGAGTTGGTGTGTTTAAAGGGGAAAGTATGTCTTGCGATCTGCTCACCACAGCTAACAACGCAGACACGGGGCATGTTCAAATCTTCACTTGGTGCAAGTCACTTGCGTAGGTTATGACGTCGGCTCTGCGTAGAGCCTAGGTGAAACTATAGCTTTAGCCTTTAGTCAGTTACTTTTTTACTTTAAAAAAACACTGGAGTGCGGCTTCAAAAAACACCTAGATTGAACTGTTGACAGGAGCATCGTTTGGTGCTCCTGACTTATCTACTCATAACACATAATTTGCATTTAAGTAGTTTTAAATTCTTACAGCAAATATCTGCATATGTGATTAATTTTGACTAATTGATCACAAAGCTTGTAATTGATAAGACACATCTTTCAACCACTTGACGGCACTAGTTTAAAGCTCCATTAGCGAGTGTTTTAATGTAACGTTGAATCTCATCAGCTAAACATAAAACGCGACGGATCGCTCACAGAGAACTATCACCGTGGGCCTCTTTGTTGTTTTGTTTTCAAGGCACATTTGGTCACAATACTCTCATCAAAGTCAGTTCACAGTGAGGGCTAGCTGCTTCTCAAGTAGTCATGTTATCTACTCGCAGCAAGAATAAGAAGACCCAAACGTTCGATGTCCCTGATTATAAACACAGCAGTGGTCCGCGAGTGTTGCCCCACTCTGTACAGATCTGCCTGTGTCTGCGTGGGTTCTCTCCGGGTGCTCTTTCTCCCACAATCTAAAGACGCGCAAAGAGTTGATGTTAATCGGTTACACTAAATTAGGTAATTAAGTAGGTGTGAGCGTGAGCATGAATGGTTGTTTGTCCCTATTTGTCAGCCCTGTGATGAATTGGCGACTGGCTGCTCGCCCAATGTCAGCTTTGATCTGCTCCGGTCCCCCCGCGACCCTGAAAAGGATAAGTGGGTTTACAGACGATGGATGGATTATTATAAACCTCAAAGTAAATGGAATATTTTTTATCAAAGCATAAGAGTCACACACTCTCCTGTCTGATCTGTAGGAGTTACAGTACAGTTAGCATTTTTAGCAACAAACAAAAGTGCATTGCAAATTAACACAGTGACAAGTTGAACTCTTTCTTTTAATGTGTATTTTTTTTGGGGTCTGTCTGTACCTTCATTGGATAGAACAACCGGAGATTTTGGATGAGACGGGGGATAGACAGAGGGGACGATGATGAAGCAAGGAGCCACAGACTTTGATTTGAACCTGCGCTGCTGAACGGCTCAAGCCTTTGTGCATGGGGAACCACCAGGGAGCCTCGGCTTTTGGTGATTACACTGTGATGAACCAACTCTACATTAACTGCCTAGCAAGAGAAAAATAAATAAATAATTCAGTGTGTACAAACTTCTATAGATTAATACAAGAAGCGCTTACAGAGCATCTGACTTTGGGCTAGACCGGGATAGATGTGAAAAAAAAAAACCTTGATCCATCCCTTTATCTAGATCTGCACCAAAAATGATGGGGTCTGTTGTGGGCTGAGACCCATCCTCAATCCAAGGTCCATGGAAATCAGTTCAGTAGTTTTTTGAGTAATCCTGCTGATGAAAATGGCCAACAAACAAACGTACACGGGTGAAAACACTACCTCCTCGGCTTCAAGTTGCTATTTCCTAATATTTCAGCATGGTGTTCCATGTCAGGCCCGTCCAGTTGTTAGCATGTTTCTGACTTTTGTTGCCCCCTTGTGCCCACAAAATCAACAAATGCTGCTTAAATGAATGGATTTTGTTCGGGATATTCTGTCTTTTTGAAGCTGTTGTTAAGGTGGATAAAAAGACAAGCAAGGTTATATTAGGACGAATGTGCTCCAGCAAAACACATTTTCTGTAACCTGACAAAGTAAAAGTCCTTTTAAATGGCTGTTTACTAATGTATTGACCATAAATAAGGATTAACCATTCAGATACCACGTAGTTATGATTAATAAACTCATTATAAAGTATGCCCGAGCTCACCACCATTTCTTCAAATTTCCTCCATCCTCTTAAATGTTAACAGATTTGTAAACAGTGGCCTTCAGGTAGCCAGTAATTTCCAAGATAATTCATGATGAATGTGACTCGGAGCACTGCCCTGTTTATTGGAGACGCTGACTCATTTTTCACGGCGCTGCTATCTGCTTTTAACGAAACTCTCATTAATATCAGTGATGATCACAAAGTCGAATGCCGGTGTTTTCCTCCGTTTTCGCCGGTGTTTTTCTCATCCCTCACTGTCACACGGGGTCGAATTATAAAGCCGAACAAGCGTCCTTCCTACTCCTTTGCCGCCGCGTCCTGCGTGACTCCTCTCCCGTCTTATCTGCGCGGCCTCCTCCAGCCCACAGCCTCCTCCTGGCGACCTCCTCTTGGCTGCCTGCCAGAGTGCCGATCACTGCATCTGTCTGTCAGCAGAATACCAACTGATTAATGCTTTCACTGCGACCATTAATAAAACTGCCGAGAGGCTGCTCTCTCTAATTGAGAGGTACAGCTGGGGCTGCATTGGACCAAATCAGGAGGACACATACAGTAGGGATCTGTGAAGTCCTGGGCGGGTGTTTTAAGGGATGAAGAGTGGGCTGCTCTCGCTCCTGACAGCCAGTGATATAGCTGCCTCAGTGCAGAATCCAAACAGTGCACTCAGTTATTTATGTGAGGGCTAAAGACTGACTGTACGCAGAATGTTTTATCAGATTTTATTAACCGTCTCCTCCCGTCTTGTGTGACAGCGGCTGTTCTCCAGCTTTGATCTTGATTTTCTGCACAGCAGCAGAATCATTGTGGTGTGATGATAAAGCGCCGGTGTCTAGGCCACTGGCACCAGCAGTGATCCACGGGCACTCTGCTGGACACACCCTGACTACTTGGCTCGTTTGGCCCATCCATCTCCCCTGTTCTCATACAGCGAAGGATTCCAGCGCTGCAATCATTTGTCCTGGAGATGAAGGGAGAGGATGCGCTTCTGTGACATGTGTCCGACTCAAAGTGTGGCTCGGCTTGGCCTGGAGTGCAGTGGAAGATATAGGCGACGCAGCTATAGACAGATTCGTTTTTTTTTTTAAGGAGTGCAGCAACGAGGACAAACTCCCACACCAGTTTACTACATGCAAACATGGCCAGCTGTGTTTGATGGAACACACCGCCATGCAGGAGGGAGGGATCCTCGAATCTTTGTGACGGAGCGCTAGCGCTCAGTCTTCTTATTCTCAACATCATAATCATCTGAACAAGTTTTGTCCGTGTGGTACAGTCTGATATAAAGTGAACTGTCATGCAAAATTGCCATCCTGTGACTGCATCCAGTCTCATTTTGCATTAGTCAGCAAGCTTTTCTTGCTATTCTGACCCACAGTCCTGCAGCAGAGGAGTCCTCACATCGGCTCAGTTGCAGAGAGAGCGCAGACAGACGACAGCTCATTGGCTGCATTCCAAGTACTTTTTCTTCTTACTTCAAATTTAAAGCATTTTATGCCGCAGTAGTTTGTCCCGACTGTATGCATACTGCATGCAACAGTAGTATGTACTTTGTAAGGGCAGCTGCAGTATGTTTTAGAAGTTAAAAGTAGCGTGGTCAGGAATGCAGCCTTCACACACGTGACAAATAATAAACAATACGAATATGCAAAATACTCGCCTGCGAATATGTCGCCTCAAACTCTTCACACCAGCAGCAACGCGAGTTACGTTTACAGGCCAAGCAGGGCAAAGACTGGTAGAAAAACAGTGCCAGATTGCAGAGCTCTGATAGGCTCCGGGGATCTTTGGGGTCACGTGCGGTACTGATTAGTAGAAGGAGGTCACATTCACCAGGTCATCTCAGCTGACTGTCCCGGGGCTCCAGTGCAGTCCATAATGATGTATTAACACATTAAAACACCACATTTACAAAAAAGTTAACCCATCAGCACCAAGCTCTGCCAGGTAAAATGTTTTTTATCAAAGGAGTGTGGTGGATTTGACGACACACAACTGTGTCTGTCTGTGCAGCAATCAAGGTTACTCACCCCAAGTCACCTTTGTCACGTTGTCTTTGTCATCTTGTGTCCTTTGAAAGGATGTTACATTGAATCTGGCCAAAGCGTTGGAGGCAGAGCCCTGTTCATTCTTTGTTAAAGCTGCTCAGTGGCCAAAAAGCTTGACTTCTCCGCTTTATCTTCCATGTTGTGCCCGGTGACGTGACGTCTGTTTCACACACCACGACCGGTTGATGCCTTAGTACTGACATAAACATCATAATAAATGAATCGCTGGTTTTAAGGTTTATGAAGGGAAGTGTTAAACACCAGCCTTTACCTTCATTATGTAGAGTCATCAATGCCCTCGCTGTAACGCCCAGCCAAAGCTCACTATGTTGCCTGCAGCTCCTGAGCCTATGACAGCTAACCACTTTTAAAAAGTAATTTCTATAAAAGGCTTTCTTAAAGTCCTAACTCCTTCGTTTGCTATCACTGGTTATCGGTGTTTGCATTATATTGTTGTAACTTAATTCTATCTGTACTGTGTTTTATTTTACTTGTACAAGAACCTTGTAAATTTGTTACGACAGGTGCTACACAAAAAAAGATTATGGTTATTATTTATCAAGTGCTGTTGATGCACTTAGCTGCCAACAAGGTTTCTACTAGAGACACCATCTGCAGTGTTGGGCCTCACTTGATTGCTGATTGCTGCGTTTCATAGTGTGAGCTGGTTGTTAACCAACACACAATCAGGTGACTGAGGGTGTGCAAGAGAGCCGAGTTTGAGGAGTCAACCTGAAAGACTTACTTTTACTTTAAGCTCTTTGAATCTTATACATTTTGTGTGCTTCAGACAGAGTGATGACTAAAGAAGGCGAGAGGAGAGAAGTTGACTATAACTGAGCTTCTTATGCTATCTTCAGAAGATACCCTCTGTTGACATCCTGCAGAGTGGAATGAGTTCTTCCATAGGCCACTGGCAGAGTGTTGGAAAAATCACTGTTAGGAAATGTAAGTCTCACTGCACACCAGATCCCCAGAAATGTTTCATCATTTACATGAAATGATGTGTTTTGTGGAGTGAAAAGTGCATTTTCATGCATTTAAAAACCTTTTCAAGCGTATATAAAAACACCTTGTTAAACTGGCAAAAAGTTTTTTTTTTTTTTTTTTGTTTAACTAAGAACCCTCCATCAGCAACTTAAAATATCATCAATCACAGCCTCTACAAGAATGTAACTGTGACAGAGCCCAGCTGTTGTGTTGGCATCAAGGTTTATTATCCTTTATAATGTACAATATACAAAAATATAGGGTACCAAAAATTCACAGTGTCTAAAAGGCAGTGATTACAGTCTACATGACAGGTCTAACAGTACACCTGGTAAGTTGCATAGAAGGGCACAGAGCCTCACATCGCAGGGGACAGAGCTCAAAATTGACCAATCAGATGACTGGCTCTCAGGCCAAGCCAACAGAGGCTAATTTAGATCAAAATGACTTCTTTTAAATTCTATTTTTTGTCACGTTATTATCTGCAGTTTGATATTATTGGCGCTACGTGGAGTTACTTTCAGTCCGGACTCGTGTGTGTCTCTGAAATGTGATGTTTGAGCAGCTGGGAAAGGCCACGAGCCACGGGCGGTCGCTCGCTCGCTCACTCGCTCGGTCACACTGTGGAGCTCTGTCCCCAAACAAACCTCATGGTTGGTGTGTACTTAGCTGCTGCACTTTTTTTTAAACAACTATAAGGCTTTTTTTTTTTTTTTTTTTAAACAAACAGTGTTAGCTATACAATATACAGATACATTTACACGATCCTCTGCAGGGTCATTAATGGGCTGCAGAAGGCTGTTGCTCCTATATACACATAGAGCTCTCATCTCGTGCATGTACAGTAGCTGAACTGAAAAGCGTTGCTGGGTTAGCATTCATCAATCAGGCAATAATAATAATAAAATATAGCTGTGAAAATGCCCTTTATAAACCAAGCTTTGACTATAAATAGTGTCCGTTCCACTCCGCAGGAACCAGAGGCGCGATGCTTTAACTTACAATGATTAACATCTCATACATGAAATATAGAAACAAAACTGCCTGGAGTGTCAGCGGCTGAATGTGGAAAGAAATGCACACAGAAAAAAAATCGCCTCTACAGACCTGCTCATATACAATCAGAAGTATGAAAGCATTTACATTGTACAAAATACAGCAATCCCTCTTTGTCCACTCAGGCGTACAGACACGCGGAGAGAGTACATGTGTTTGCATGTACACACACACACACACACACGCACACACACACACACACACACACACGCACACACTCGCGCATGCACTCGTTTTGATCTTCACACAGGCGAACCTCTCAACAAGCATAATTTAGTGTTTTTTTCTTTTCTTTTCAAGTGAGGCCGAATGGACGTTTTCTGACAGTCATTCTTTGTAAAAACCATATCAGTCATCTTTATTGTTTTATATTTGTGTTAACATTTGAAGATGCAATGCTTACCAAACGTGTGGAAAAATCAAGAAAAACAAAAGAATGCGTGAAATTAGAGAAAAACGAGAATTAATCAGCTCTATCTTATTTAACAAAATATGTCCTCCTATGCTACAGCTCGAGAATAAAACAAACGTCATCTTAAAAAACAAACATTAAAAAAAAGAACAAGTGCCAGCCTACTAGCTTATTCTACCATCATAGAAAACTTCAATCCAGTTGTTCAGCACACTGGCCATATTTGATATGACCACCGAGCTATTTAGCACTCAGTAGAATCGATGCATCCACTGGAGAATCAATTGGAGAATCAATCAATTCCCTTTCAGAAGTCTTTATTGTTCTGGGGAAAAAAACAAAAAAACAGAAGAAATAGAAAGAAAAAAAAAATAAATCTGGCCTTTGCCCTCTATTGCATACAGGCACCCAAGGCATCCCAAAGCTTTATGTACAGTTCCCTTGCTCTCCCTTTACGAGTGAACGCCCTCGTCCACAACAAGTGTTTTGATCAGGAGCAGATTTAGAGAATTTCTCTTCACCTCAGGCTGATGTTTAGTGTTGTGACTCCTTAAAATGTTCAAAAACTTCATCTACTCTGAAGTTCTTATCTTTTCCATCACACAACACAACAATAATGGAGGGCGTGCCTCCGCCCCTAACAACCAGGCTGATATTGATCGCTAATTTGCTTCAACAGAGACTTCAGTGAGTTTTGTTCTCAGTGCTTTTGTTGTCGAGGGATTCAAAGTTCCTTACCGGCCGAGAATGTGGTTAGTAACAGAGAGGCGTGAAATGGTGACCCAGATCCAGAGGAATGCGACATATATTTTCATAACGTTGTGTTCGTGTTCAGAACCATGGATGCTTGCCCCAGCACCTACGTGACAGGTTCCGCTCATAACAATCTGTCTGAAGACTCGTCCTGCTAGAGTATTCCACTAGATCCCCACGTGAAGCTCTGAGTTGACACTTCTATATCCAGTCAGGCCCTTACATCAACACGTCCCCAGCTGTCCTCGAGCGCACCAGGACACGGGCCTCGTCCTCCAAACACAGACCTCCTGATGGAAAGTTCCAGAAATGCCTCTGAAGACACAAACCCTGCCATGCGGAAGAGACGAGGGGAGCGAGCAGAGGGGCGGTGGTCGAACAAAGAAAAACTGTCCGAACTCTGAGAAATGTTTCAGTTCATGTCGGTTCAGTTATGTCACCGTGGCGATGGGGTGGTGTCCGTTTGGGGCAGTGGCAGGAGGGGTTCGGAGAGCCGGTTGTGGGGCGTGTCTCAGCTGTTGTTGCTGTGGTTGTAGGTCCTGCATGGCGAAGGGGAGGAATTGGGCTGGTAGTCGTATTTGCCGAGCGCCGTGGGATAGTAGGTGGTCGTGTAGACGTTGGTCTGCTGGAGCGGCGTCGGGTAGAAGTTGGATCTCTCGTCTGGCAGCAGGTTGTTCTTGTTCAACGTCTGCAAGAAACCAGCAGAGAGAAAAAGAGGAGTGAAACCTCTGACAGCTTATACACTCATATGTTTGATTGACACTGATGCAATGTTGTTTTTACTTAAAGGAACAATTCAACAATTTGGGAAATATACTTTTTGTCACCACCAGGCGGCAAGTGAGGACTCAGTGAGGTCACTCTTATTGTAAGTCGCTTTGGACAAAAGCGCCTGCTAAAGGCCCTAAATACAAATATAAATGTAAATGTCACTGATCCCGGCCAAGCAATGGTGCTCAGATATAACAATAATAATAACTTATAAAGACTTAAAAACAGGAAAAGATTACAGATAAATCATGCAATAACAAAACAAACGAGAATTACTGAAATACAGGTTTAAAACAGAGTTTTAACAGAGTTGCCTGCCTCATGTCCTCCGGCAGTTCTGTCCAAAGTCAAGGGGCTCTGATTCCAAAAGCTCAGTCTCCCTTGGTTTTTAGCTTCGATCTTGGAAATGCTAACATTACTTCAAAAGTGATCATTAAAATACTTAAATCAGTTCTAAAACGTGCAGGCAACCAAGGTAGATGTGCTCAAATAGGTGTTATCCAGTTAAAGCGTGGAAAGGTTGTACTGACGGAGAACGGAGTAGAGAGAATTGCAATAATCTAACTGCGATGTAATGAATGCCTTTGTGACAATTTCCAGATTTTCAGTGGGTGTAAGTGCATACACAGCGCCAAAGTATTCATGTGTAGGTAAAAGTAATGCATTGAACATTTTACAGAAGTAAAAGTACAAAAATATATCAAAATATACTTAAAGTACCAAAAGTGAAGGTACTCATTATGCAGAATGGCCCCTTTCAGAATCACTGTAGCCAAGAAATAGTCCAGCACATAACCCCTGTAAAACCACACTGTCCACTGTTCACTGTACACTGTTCATCTGCAAATTAAACAAACAAGATATAAAATGTTAATTAGTGACCCTCAGAGATGCAACTAGACATTTGTCTTTAACTCTGGACAGAGTCAGGCTAGTTGTGCTCCTCTGCAAAGCTAAGCTAACTGTCTCCTAGCCTCATAGTGTCGTCCACCTTCTAATCTTACTCTTGGTGTGTAATAAGTATTGAACAGGTCCTTTAGAACAAGCAAAGGAACAAAACCAAAAAGTACTTCCATCTGATTTTTAATGCAATAATCACTTTTTCTGAAATCAAATTGATTTTTTCTTGATAGCAGAGCAGCTGTCTACTCATTCCATTTTAAGATGCATGCACTCATTCATAAATCCCCTAAATAAGCAGATTTCATTGGAAATAATTCTTCCTCACTGGATAAGGTTTTCAGTTATTTCAGGACTCAATTATAGAGCGAGCAGAGTCGTTAAGAAGGAGGAGAGCGAGTTGTGTTTTCTGTAAGAGGTAAAAGTAATATCAGTAATTCCTGCCTGCAGCTGAATGAAATACCTCCACTGGCCAGCCTCGGGGCTATAGCTTGTGTGCTGTAAATGTATTCATAACCCAAGCAAACCAATTTAACAAATTTAATTTAGTTCATGTCAAGCATACTCAATACACTAATATATGAGATGGCGGGAATTCAGTGCAGCTCTCTTAAATAAAAACAAGACTAAAACGCACATTTTATTCTAATGCAATTGCTGAGTCTCTGGTAAAAGCCGACCATAAGGTGAAACACTTTCCAGGGGAAGCATTAGACTAATGTAATCCATCTGAACAGCTCTGGGGACAGAGGCAGGAAGATAATCAGGTTAGAGTCGGTGAAATACACAACGCTGGGCATCATAAATTGGCCTGGAGGAGAGGGAAGCTGCCGGATAAACACTGACGTGGCGGCACACGGTGACATCGGCTGCACGCCCAGCTGAGTCTGGCCCCTTCTGGTCATTAAAGTTAATGAGTTCAGGCTCTCGGCACCGCGACGGCTGTCAGCGCAGTGTGCACACAGCAACAACAATAACAGCAAGGACAACAAGTGTCTGGAGGCCGACCTGATCAAACACGCATTGTGGTCACCATGTTCCTGCCATGCTTTGGTAGGATCTTAGATACCGTCAGGTATGATAATGGTGAGATGTCTCCCTGCCTGCACACATGAGCTCAAGTCGGACGGACGGCATGCTCACATCGCGCTTTCATAAAGTCAGACTCACAACAGACAGATCCTTCACATCAAAATCAAAGCATCAGAGGTCAGGACTTTATTGAAAAGTATTATTTTATAGTTCTCTCTTTATGTGTCATGATTGCTTTTCACTTCCTCTCTTTGTCCTTTTCCCACACGTTTTCCTGTTGACCTGTGATTCATTTGTTAATTACTCCCTGTCTATTAAAGCCTGTGTTTTTCAATGAATCTTTGTCAGTTCGTCTCTTCTGTTTCCCCCCACGTCAGCCCTGTGTCTCCTGAGTTCCTCATGTTCCTCATGCTCCTACCTGTTCCTTCCCCAGCACTTCCTTGGTTTGTACTTAATTCTGGGATTTGCCCACGCCTGCTTCTTCTGTTTGTTGCCTTTTGTTGCCATTTTTGTGCTTTGACTTTGTATGTCTTGGACTTTGATTTACAGCTTCATTTTAATTAAGCTCTCTTTTTGCTCCTAACCCTGCCTGCCGCCTGAGTGTCTAGCCTTTGGGTCCTCATTATTTTTGTACCACACATATTTGTTTTAAGTCATGGATCACTGTATCCCAGGTTCAATCATTTCTGTTCAATCGTAGACATCAAGTTAAACTAGAGACCCTCTTTCGATGGGATCACATCAGTTACGATGTAAAGTCAGTCTGTACGGTGCAGTGGACCACACGAGAGAAGTGAGTGAGTTTGGTGAACAGATGAACTGAGCCATGTTCAGTGTTGTACGTTACTAATTATTTCAGCAAAATAGGATGGCAAGGTGAGAGACTACTTTTTAGCTTCTGGGACTAAAGTGGATTCATCTTCACTCCTGTTTATCAGCCTGACTGCAGTGCAGTGATCTGCGAAGGAGACCTGCATTGTCTGTGTTTACGTCACGTTACTGAAATGTTGAACGTTGAAATGTTGTAACTGGAGCTGGAGGGACATGTACTTTACTTCATGAATGTAATGTTACAGAGAGGAGAGGGGAAATTTTACTCTACAGAAACACACACACACACACACACACACACACAAAACCACTCCCCTTTAGTGCCCAATACTGTGAAGTTAAGAGCAG
>OMLP01045952.1:2776-17174 GCA_900302685.1 Spondyliosoma cantharus
ATTCCGTTTTCTTGCTCGCTTTTTCCCTCACGGGGTTGCGGTGATGTTATTGTCCCCCTTCTTCAGGGGGATTACTGGAGCCTATCCCAGTGACTCGTTGGGCGGAGGCCAGGGTACACCCCTGAGTGAGTCGCCAGGACCCTTACTGATGGCAGAGGCTGCCACGCATGGTGCCAACTGCACATCAGGAGCAGTTTTGGGGTTCAGTATCTTGCTCAAGGATACTTCGGCATGTAGCTCAGTCCCGCCCAGGGGAGCCTGGAATCGAACCAGTGACCTTCCGATCATTGATCTACCGTCATTATTATTATGTGCTCATTCAAAAACTATGCATGGTCTGATATGTTTTAAAGTGTAATGCCATATTCTAAACTTAATACAACATAAACCTGTTTGACTAGAATTCCATGAATTTAGTTTCTAAGCAATTGTGAACAAGATATATAGCGAGCAGAACATTTTACAGTCGACTTGTCCATCCCCTGTGGTGGACGAACTATGTGACGGAGACATTGTATAACCTTACATTCCTCTACCACCAGTCCACTCTACCTAAAGAAGAGCAGGACAGGAGGTTCTCTGGATTAACCTTGAAAGAAACTGAGTAAAAAAACTTTTTTTTGTCGTATAGAAAGTGGCAAGGTTTTACCATGAAGATTAACAGAATCTTTTTTGGTGCATCTGTTCTCTCAGACTTCAGGCCTTCCTGTTGTCCAGCCAGAACTCTAATTCTCTACTAGCTATCAAACAGCACAGACAGATTTCAATATCCCAGAGTGCATTCAGACCTCACAGACAATCAGATCATAAAAGCACCTGGCCAAATCAGTCACAGGCTGAGCAGACTTGAGCAGTCTATCAGCAATCAACACTGCCACCTGACCTTTCCACCAGAACTGACATGAGCAATCCATCAGCACACAGCAGACCTCCTCCTCATCACACATGATTAATCACCATTAAACAGCGTGATGTACCATACAGCTGCTGCGAGTGACTTCTGCTCCAGTAACAATGTCTTTTACTTCTTTTATTTCAACTGTAAAGTTTAGGTTTAAAACTATCACTGTTTTGGGAAATGGGAGATAAACGGTCTACTAATACACTATATGTATACAGTATGTGGGATTTATTTTTGCTTTTGTCACTTTTCACAGAATGCTGCTCGAATTGTCAGGGCTTTGTTTGAGATTGCCCTGAGGAAGCGGTGGCCAGCCATGACCTACCGACTGCTCACCCTCTGTAAGGTGATTGACAAGCGGCTGTGGGGCTTTGCCCACCCTCTGCGCCAGTTCCCTAACCTGAGCCACATTGTACTGAACCGCTTGGAGGAGAAGAAGCTAACTGTGGACAAACTGAAGGAAATGAGGAAGGATGAGATTGGTAAAAAACAACTCAGTTCTTGTATAACTGGTGTATATATTTAATGAGACTGAAATGATTCTGAACCACACCATGATACTTTTATTATTATTGTATATGCAAACTCAGCACTTCATCCATGTTTAGATGTTGTCTTGATGATGTACATTTCCACAGTATTATTACATTGCATTCGTCAGGTCAACAGTAACCGAACATTTCTGGAACAGATGTTTCGCATTGAAAGCCTTCGAATCAGAAAGTATAATCCCTCTCTGTCCTGCTAGACTATTAAAGGGGCAATTTGTAAGATATGAAGTTAAATGTAAAACATTAGAAAATGCAGTAACATTGTCAACAGAATGTGTAGGGAGTCATAGTCTGGTCAGAGACGCTGTAAATCACCTACATGCCATACCCCCTTTCTTTAAACTGAGCCCTGCCTTTGAGGCTGTGTTCAGTCCCAAAGAAGAGAAACTCGGGGCAGCAGAGTTGTAAGCAGAACACAACGTCGTTGTCGTAGTGATGGAATGTTGAAAAGTAAATTATGTTGAATTTTCGTCAGCCCAGCCATTATTTGAGTATTTGATGGTATCTGTGAATCTACTGTAATCTGTAAGCACTATATCAGAGTCACTCATAATCGTGGCACAAAACACATGTTAATGGCAGACGTATTGTTTCCAGGTCACATGCTGCACCATGTCAATGTCGGGTTATCAGTCAAACAGTGTGTTCACCAGATCCCTTCCATCACAATGGAGGCCAGCATCCAGCCAATCACACGCACTGTCCTACGCGTTCGTCTCATCATCACACCTGATTTTCGCTGGAATGACCAGGTAAACATGACACGCTGCAACACTTGACTATGACTATTATACACCGCTCACAAAAATTAAGGGAACCATTAATAGTCACAGCATAACACCGAGTCAGGTAAACTTCAGGGATATCAATCTGTCAATTTAGGAAGCACGACTGATTCCGAATCAATTTCAGGTGCAATGGAGAAGCAAATGCAAGACAACCTCCAAAAAGGGAATGGTTTTTGCA
This sequence comes from Spondyliosoma cantharus, assembly GCA_900302685.1. Lineage (NCBI taxonomy): Eukaryota > Metazoa > Chordata > Actinopteri > Spariformes > Sparidae > Spondyliosoma > Spondyliosoma cantharus. The sequence continues at coordinate 5,195 of OMLP01045952.1, forward strand.
AATGGTGGCGAGAGACAATTTTGCTCTCCTTGTCCTTCCTGACTGACTCTTCTCTAGTTTAGTGTTCTGCGAGTGTTATTGTCACTAGTGGTAGCCTGAGGTGAGATAACATTCGCAAGAGAACACCAGAATTGGCAGGTCCACCACTGGTGCCCCGTTCTCTTCACAGTTGAGAGCAGGTTCACACTGAGCACATGTGACAGCTGTGAAAGAGCCAAATACCTCCACAGACTGTCCAGGAGCTCACTGATGCCCTGTTCCAGGGCTTGGAGGGGATCTCAGTGGGCATCAGGAGCATGTTCAGACATCGCGGGAGTCCATACAGGCACTTGGGGGCCGACTTCAACTTTGTGGCTGATTCTTGAACATTACTCTCAAGATTCCCAGTACCGGCACTGGCCACACAGCCCCACAGCACGATGGAACCTCCACCAAATGTTACTGTAGCAAGTGTTTTTCTTGGAATGCTGTGTTCTTTCGCCGCCATGCATAAAGCCTCTCAAGCGACTCTGTTTGCGGCGTGTGTGCAGAAAAGGCTTCTTCGGCATCACTCTCCCGCACAGCTTCTGCTTGTACAAAGTGCGCTGAACTGTTGAACGATGCACAGTGACACCATCTGCGGCAAGATGATGTTGCAGGTCTTTGGAGGTGGTCTGTGGGTTGTCTTTGACCGTTCTCACCATCCTTCGCCTTTGCCTCTGCGATATTTTCTGCTTTTCTATTCTTCTGGCCTTTACAAGAACTGGGCCTGTGGTCTTCCATTTCCTCATTATGTTCCCCACAATGGAAACTGACAGCTGAAATCTCTGAGATAGCTTTTTGTAGCCTTCCCCTAAACTATAATGTTGAACAATCTTTGTTTTCAGGTCATTTGAGAGTTGTTTTGAGGCCCCCATGTTGCCACTCTTCAGAGGAGAGTCAAAGAGAAGAACAACTTGCAATTGGCCACCTTAAATACCTTTTGTCATGATTGGATGCACCTGTCTATGAAGTTCAAGGCGTAATGAGCTCACCAAACCATTTGTGTTCCAGTTAATCAGTGCTAAGTAGCTACATGTATTCAAATCAACAAAATGACAAGGGTGCCTAAAGCAAAGCTAATTTTGGTTGCTTTTTTGGCACGTCAACGAAAGTCATTCTGTCCCCACCTCCCCACCCACATGACTCAGAGGATCCGCTGCCAACGCCCTGGTGTCAGTCAGCACATCGTCTTTAACAAGTGTGGAAGTGTTTTAGAAAAAAACTAAATTCAAGCACTAAATATATAAATTAAAAAGTAAAAGCAAAACAATTCACATGAAACACAAAATATTGCTGTTCAAACGTGAGTGTGTATTAATGAGATTTAAAGGAGAAGATGTCATTGAATAGATATTGAACAATGACTTAAAGGAATAAAGAAAGGCAGATGTAGGCAGCTACAATCATTGACTTTATATGTTCAGAAGTAACTAGATTACTGCCAACGTGCAATAATCACACACATATCATGAACACAAATTCTGGTTTCTGTAATAAGGGTAGCAGATTCAAGAAAGCCGATTTCCTTTGGGGTAGATCTTTCCAGGAGAAAGCTGTTTACTTGGTCATGTATACAGGTAATCAGGTTTTTATTTCATGTAATGATGCATGTGATTCAAAGTAAGTAAGTAGTGTCTTGTATCACCGTTTACTGCTGTATCACAACAGTAAGCGACGCTTCACAAATGAGACTAGTGATAGGGCTAAAATCTGAAGGACTGACCTGCCACATGTGGAGGTAAATTCACCTTTTTTTCAGAGCAGGTAACCGTGTGGTCTAATTCCGAGCATGACCTGATAACTCAAAATAAACTGGTGACATGACTTCTTCTGGACATTGATATGTTGTGTTGTTCCAAAGGCCACTCTGGATCACAGCAAGCTAAATGTCAAAACATTGAAAAATCCTTTAAAAACTTCTCAAATCACTCCAAAACTAACAACATAAAACACAACAGAGCCACATTCACTCACATTCACTCCCCACATACACACCACAACTACTTCCTGACACTGCCAGTGTAGTCACATTTTCACAGTGGCGGAAAGAAGAGCTGCTGCTCCTCCTACCTTGTTGTCCTTACAGCCATGGAATCTCCATCTGTCCTTGAGAGCCAGAATGCCTTCAGGCCTCGCCAGCATGTCCCAGCTCAGTGGGCAGTCTGGCCAGAGGGGATCATGGGAAGCTTAGTCCACAGTTTGTCATGGAATCTGAGTGGAATAGGAAGCTCATTGTAGCGGAGCTGAATATGAAGATGAATGTTTATGTCCGATTAGCGATGCATGCTCCAATCATGGGAGAGTGGTAATGGAAGACCGACTGGCTTAGCCCTGATCCGGCTGCAGAGCCAGGACACATGTACCGACACATGAGCCACCGCCCTGATGGCACCCAGGAAACACACCCCACTGACATATTATGATACATACTGCCATAACCCTGCAAGTCTTGTTCCTTATTCCAGGATTAAACTTTCTGTTGTTTTAAGGGCTGACACTTTGTTTAATGTGTTGAAAATACATTAGTTATGATCGTTTGCTGGAGTTGACATTTTAAACTTTGACCTTTTAATGTGACCTCAATTCCAAATACTTATTGTATTACCACTCTATGTTAGTTTGAGATTAATTGATTAAACACCAGTTTGTTTACGAATATGCACCATATAGCCAATCAAAGTAGTTTGACACAAATCTGACATGCAAGGGTGTCTCCTAAGTCGGTCGGTTTCGAGGGTTAGGGTTGGGTCGAGTACGTCTGCAATGGTGTCACAATCATGCAAGATGCAGTCGTAAAACTTTTTACAGGCGTGTAGTTGAGATCAAAATTAAGACCGAGTTCCAAGATGGGTCAAGATGTGGCCTCATGTAATAATGTAGTAATCAGTGCCTACAGCTGCTGTTGTGATTCTATTGCAGGATGGTATCTAGTTTTATCATACTTACATACTCATACATACTTTGTTTTTCTCCTGAAGATGTTGCCTCTCGCCATTAATGTAACGCCACTGCAGAGAAATTCTGATTGAAATGTTGTTCTCCTCAACGATCCAGGTCCACGGGTCAGTAGGCGAGCCATGGTGGTTGTGGGTGGAGGATCCCATCAATGACCACATCTATCACTCTGAGTACCTACTCCTACAGAAGAAACAGGTTTGTTTTTTAACGTGGACTTGGTTTACATGTCCACAGTGTTCCTCAGAGAGTTTATGATGATTGATGTGTGTTCTCGTTTCCCTACTTTGTGTGTTCTCCCTCCAGGTGGTAACAGAAGAGCCTCAGCACATTGTGTTCACTATCCCCATCTTTGAGCCCTTGCCCTCCCAGTACTACATCAAGGCAGTGTCTGATCGTTGGCTCGGGGCTGAGGCCGTCTGCATTATTAACTTCCAGAACCTCATTCTGCCGGAGAGACACCCCCCACATACTGGTAACACACACTCATACTCAAAGGCTCAGTTCCATTTCGCTGTTTTTACTCCTACCCCTTGTTTTTTCGAGTGAAGTCAATTTTATTGATATTGTGCCGATTCACAAGAAAAGTTATCTCATGACCTTTTTCATTAGAGCAGGTATAGACCATACTCTTTCATTTACAGAGAGCCAACATTCCTCGTGAGCAAGCATTTAGCAACGGTGGAAATTCAACAGGCAGAAACCTCGGGCAGACCCAGCTTTAAATGGGCAGCCGACTGCCTTGTCTGGTTCAAAAGCTTTGACGCTCGCAAGTTGCATTATTGCCACAACCGAGGCTCGCCTTTTCTCCACCATTGTTCATTCACACTGAACCAAAAGAGGTGTGACGGTGCACATCATGTTGTTGACATGTCGTTTTTCCAACCTGTTTCCCCCGATGTCCACCTGTTCATCTAGACATGTATCCACAACTGTTAATAATCATATGGATGCTGTTATAATGTGTTGTGATTGAGATCCTGACCCACCAAACATCCTGGAAAGTGACAAAGTTAAGTTTTTTGCTCTAAATTACATAATGACATAATCACCATCAGTAAACAGCAGCAGCAACCCTGACGAGCTGTAACTCGCGGGGAGCGATGCTGTTTTCTGGGGGAAAGTTCACTGAAGTCTCGGTCAGGAGGGCCGACAGTCGCAGTGATTTTTTTCAATACAAATTGCCAGAGACAGTAAACTACAGCAACAGAAATTGTAGAAGGTGACAAAGATATGGTGAGTTAAAGTATTTGCTCTAAATCCCGTCACATAGTCGTCGCCATTCAACTGTGGGAGCTGCCTGGCTCTGCTGCCGGTGACAGGCGCTGTTTTTCAGGCAGAAATATGACGAAGAGTTGGCAGGACAGACAGGATGACAGACACTTTCCCACGTATAACTGCTGTATTTTTTCCCTTATACAAGTTGCCAAAAGACACTACTAGTTACTAAATTACTATTGTTTGGTCCTGCAACGTGACTGTGACCGTGAACGCTATCAGACCAACATAGATGCACCGCAACAACAGCAAAATGAATAACACAAGTTCATGATACTAACACGTTTTGTTCCCCAAGATAATCTTCACAGATGAACACCACTTCTGCTATTTTGCTATAGTACAAACTAAATCATTAGAAGTAAAAAGCTAATGTTAGGCTCAGGAAGGTGTAACTCTTCACCCTATCCGTGTGTCCCAACAAGAATCAGGACACCCTACATTGCATTGTTATCCTGCAGTACCAATAGATGTGGGACACAAGAGACTGGTATAGATTAGCCTTAGATATGGACAAAACAGCCCAGTCATCCAGTAGGATTTCTATAGACTGATTAATCAAGTATCTCTGACATAGTGAAGGTAACTAAGATTTTACTCAAATCTAATTCTGGCACAAGTGAAAGGCTACTTCCCTCAAAAACACCGACTATAACTTGGAGTCGGCTTAAAACAGCAGCTCACCGCCACAGAATCTGAGCCATGTGGAACCTGCACGAAAGCTGCATGGAGACATCAACACCTGATCTAGACTGGAGAACAGAAGAATCTCATCCTCCCATACTCCCAACATTCACTCCTCCAGACTGATAAAAGGAAGCAGCATATTATTTCTGACCACATTTCCTCCCAGTAAGAGCAGACACAATCACAGCAGCTATCAGGGGAAAAAAAACCCAGAGGTAACGTAAGAACATATAATGCCTTGGCGAGAATACTATAGTCAAGGTACTGAAGCATCAGATGTGTGATTGATTATTGAGATGAAAACATCACCATCTCATGCAGCTATTGCATCGAGTGTCAGGAGATGTTCTTAGCTTTGTTAACAAGAAAGACTGAAAAGTGATGATTTAAAGGAACACATTGTTCCAAACAATCAAAACAGAATTAAAGGAACTTCTGTGTAAACAAAAGAATAATACTGTCTAACTATCTATACTATATGTATTTACTGGACAGATTTTATTTTTTCAAGACTCGATCTGTCTTCAGTTTCACTTTGATCAAAGAATGTTTTTTTTATTGAGTTTGAAGAAGCTGAGGGGATTGAATCATTTCTATTGTTCTGGGGTTTTATTTATTATTTTGCTTGCTCTTTCTTTTCTTAGACGTGAACTGGCTGACACAACTGCGTTTCATCCTCATGCCCACATAATCATTACAGTTTAATTGCACAACATGAAAGTGATAAGTGAATAATCATGCTCTCAGTCACAAATTAGTTTAATCTCAGCTGCGTTGCTGCAGTAAATATGTTTCCTATACATGGGAAACAAACTGTGTGACCGACGTTTCAGCCCAAACTACACAGGCATCCTTTTCATTTTGAAATGAAAATATGAAAATAACTGTCTGATTTTTCCATGACAGTATTTTTATTTTTTATTTTTTTTCAGTCTACTGGTGTAAACCTTCAGTGAATGTTCTTGTCATACACTCTGTGTTTTTGTTTTGGTATACTCTACTTTTAGCTGCCATAAAGGAAGTCATATGGAAGGATCCAGTTTCTTCAACTTCCGTTATTCTTTCCCTCTCAGAGTTGTTGGACCTGCAGCCGTTGCCAGTGACAGCTCTGGGTAACCGGGAGTATGAGAGTCTGTACAAGTTCACTCACTTCAACCCGATCCAGACACAGATCTTCCACACGCTGTATCACACCGACACTAACGTCCTGCTGGGGGCCCCGACAGGCTCCGGTAAAACCATTGCAGCAGAGATGGCCATGTTCCGGGTCTTCAACAAGTACCCAACCGCCAAGGTTTGTCTAGCTAGCTCCATCTACATTACTGTTGAATTCAAGGGATTTGTTTCTTTAGTTGTTGCAGTCTTTTATATTGGTCTACATTGTTACTGTCATAAGAAACCGAGACCCACAGCAAGCAAGGCTGGAATGTGTTTAACCCAGTAGAAAGACATTATCAGTAAACTGTAAATGTGCAGGAAATCTTCCATTTAGTCAAATTTCACCCAGCAACTACAAATTGCATCTTCATGGAGATCCACTTCAGGTTGTGCCTGTGGGAGAACCATAGATGATGACATGATGGGATTAGCATTGTTGTTCCTGCAGCATCATAATTGATGTTGCTTCAGGACCATCCAACTGACGGGGAGAAGTTATCCTTTAAAACATGTTGTGATTGGTTCTTTTTCAACTCAAACCGTATTCTCCTAACCCTAACAAACAGTGGCAGAAAACTTAAAGAAACTAGAAATAATAAGTAAACATTATAACAATGTGTTATAAATGAGATATGAAAGCCGGTTTCCCGAGTGAAGTCACGGAAAATGTCTTCGTAGGCCTGCTAATGGTCTGAAGCAGGGACAGCTTGACCTTGACCTCTGCGGGGGGATTGATTGGTTGATTTTTCAGTCAGTTAGGATAAATCAACACGTCATTTCATGATTTTTGAAAAAATGTACAACTGGCAGAAATATACATTTAAAATTGTAGCTTCACCATTGAGATACTAACCTGGCATATGTCTGAGAACAATGTGAACATTTCTTCACTTTATTGTAACCATATACTTTATTGTCTGCATACTTTAGAAACAATGAAAAGGCTGTGGTAAGATAGCTCAAATGTACATCCAGCCTATGTATAGAAACCTTACGCTGTTTCTCTTGACTGAATGTTTCATGTGTCGCTGTGAGTTCAGGTGGTGTATATCGCCCCTTTGAAAGCTCTGGTCAGAGAGAGGATTGAGGACTGGAAGATCAGGATTGAGGAGAAACTGGGGAAGAAGTAAGTGACAAGTGAGAGACACCACCCTCACTAAGTGGATGACACCATGCAGTGGCAGAATGAATTTGTGGCTGAGGTCATCCTGTCTGATGATAACAATTCATTCTTATTGGAATTCTGGACATGAGAAAAACACATATTAGTGAAGGACTTATGACAGAACTGCTTATGGCAACAGTTCCAAAATGACAGTGAACAGGCACTTTTTAACACAGACATGAAATATAAACACAGACAGTAAGATATGGTAAAACCAAAACTGTCAGTAGAAATAAGAAAGAGAAAGAAAGAAAGATCAAGGCATTACATTGGTGATATAACACATAGAGATATTTGGCACCTTAATACAAAGTGGGATCTAGACCTGTTGAATAAATCATCTAGCTAAGATTATCAAAACATTGACCCATTAGATCTTGTTGAATGTATTTTAATAAGATGCCGTAAATAATACTATTATGATCTAAAACAGGCATTGCTGTGATTTTGTTTTCCTAACCATTCAATCAATTGTTTCCAGAGTAACTGGGTATGAGAGCACGAAACAGTTGCTCTGTTGTTTCAGCATCACTTTTACAGAAGACAAGTGCGTTGCCTTCAAAGCCAAATGATGAACTTAAAAATGTACTGGAATAGAAATCATTCATTACTTTGTAGTGAATTTCTTTTGTTTTGGGTGGAACTGGGTAGCGAAGAACTTAATTCTCAGTTTACATACTGTTGGTTCACCATAGATATTTGAAATGTTGATTCTACTAGACTGATCAGTTGTTAGAATAGATCGTCTGAATTTGTTCGAAAGTCTTCTCTCAAGAAAATGAATTCTATGTATAGAAAGTGTGAGGAGATGAGATGGGGACGGGGAGTACAATGATTGATTTTTTGCGAGGCTAAGGAATGTATTGGGTAGGGCGTTGATGAGAAATATAAATTCATTGAGGTTGCAGTCAAAGCGATAGTACACCAACTATTGTGATCCATCCAGTTTCTATAAAAAGAGAGACTTTTTTCTCCTTGTTCTTGTCTGTGTGCAGAGTGGTGGAACTGACGGGCGACGTCACCCCAGACATGAGAGCAATAGCGCAGGCTGACCTCATTGTCACCACACCAGAGAAATGGGACGGAGTGAGCAGAAGCTGGCAGAACCGAAGTTATGTTCAGAAAGTAGCCATCCTCATCATCGATGAGATCCACCTGCTGGGTAAGAGTCCACAGCAAACCTCTATCTATCCATCTATCCATCTATCCATCTATCCATCTATCCATCTATCCATCCATCCATCCATCCATCCATCCATCCATCCATCCGCATCATTTACAATATCTCTGGATATTAAGGCAGAACAGAGAATAGATAAAAATAACAATTTCAAAAAGAAAAAAATATTCGCACCCATTTTAGAGTTTCAGATTAGTCTGAAAAACAAAAACCTCAGCAATGATAAATTGACAATGGGGCAATCTGGAGTGGTGGTTTTCAACCGTCCAGTACCGTTCATTGCAAACTAAACCAAGAAGGTCTTGATGAGTCTTTAATCCACTGCTGAAAGAAAGACATAAAAAGGCACAACTGATCGTTGCCTAAATGTATTGAAACAAACAACAAACCGGCTATAGCTCAGTGGGTAGAGCCGTTCGATTAGTGATCGGAAGGTCGCTGGGCGGAACTGAGTTACATGTCGAAGTGTTCTTGAGCAAGACACTGAACCCCAAAATTGCTCCTGATGTGCAGTTGGCACCATGCGTGGCAGCCTCTGCCATCAGTAAGGGTCCTGCAATGAGCTGGCGACTCATTCAGGGTGTACCCTGGCCTTCGCCCATCGAGTAACTGGGATAGGCTCCAGAAATCCCCCTGAAAAAGGGGGAAACATCACCGTGACACTCACGGAAAAAGCGGAAAGAGAAAAAGAACGAACAACAAACGTTCTGGGTAAATGTTCTGTGGACAGGTGCAACCAATAAAGAGCTCTTTCGCAATTCTGATAGCGTGACCAGGTGTCCCACTTCATAAGGAACTGAACAACATTACAGAGCATATATACAGTTATTTATATAAATATATACATAAACATGTAGTGCACCTTTGAATCTGCATCAAGGTGAATGTAAGCAGCTGCAACAAGATGGTGATGATAATGTGGTCGGCTGTGTGTGAGCACCAAGCATCGATGTTTTAAACAGAGTCCACCTCTCCTCGTCCAGCTGTAGTCCTGTTCTCTGTCAGCTCAGAACACGGTCCGCCCGTCAAGTGCAACAGCTTCAACTGAGGTGTTGTGACAAAAACAGTTTCTGATTCCACCTTGTTTTGCAGCCTTAGTCTCATTTCGTCCATTTCCTTTTCCTTTTGACCGGACATTAGCCAGGAGCTGCCTTAAACCACGCTGGACTAGCATGGCTCTTATTCTGACCCTCCGCTGCTCTTAATCCAAAACGCACACTTTCGTCTCCACTGATGATGACAGTATTTCTGCGATGGGCAGCACGTGCGCCAGCAATAAAGGCGGAAAAATGGCGATTGAAAACCTAAAATGCGGCGTCACCTGGACAAGCTACCAGCAGCTGCATCTTCATGTTCCTTCATGCATATTCAAAACTGGGAAGGCTGTCATCATGGGAATCAAACTGCACAAACTGGGGTAAAAGTGAAGGTTAATCTGTCACCATCCAACACGATTTAGGCAGAATATGATTGAAAGTAGGATCAGTAACAGTAGCTGAAATATAATATATCCATCAGAAATCCCATACCAGTGTTAGGACGCTAAAACATACTGTTTGCCACATAAACATGCTGATTGAATGATGTCATTGTGTCTGATCAGGTGAGGACAGGGGTCCAGTGTTGGAGGTCATTGTGTCCAGGACAAACTTCATCTCCTCCCACACCTCAAGGAGTGTCAGAGTGGTCGGCCTGTCCACGGCTCTGGCCAATGCTCGAGACCTCGCCGACTGGCTGGGGATCGGACAGGTCAGATATCCGTCATGGCACTAAGTCATACAACAGCACTTGTCTTTTACTGTAAATGCCAGAACATGGCGTAAAGAATGCCTTATCGGTGTTTATTCCTCTGGCCCCTTGTTCTGGTCAGATGGAGGGATCGTCTTCTTGAGCTCCCTCGTTTCAGGAAGAGTCAGATTGACTCTGCTGCAGTGAAGCTGGCCAGAAACCTCTCTGTGTAGCTCCACGTTTTTTTTACGCTTCATCGGTTGCCTGCCTCTTCACAGCAGATTGAATGTATATAATAATGGTGATTAAGTTAAACAGATACTTTTGGCCTGGAGTTAACGATGTAGTTTATCTCTATAATTGTCTGCCGTCTGTGCCTGGATGCGGTGCTTAAGTTGTACTCATCAGGAATGACTGCAGTGATGCAGGAGGATGAGCCGGCCTGTAAGCTTGAAGCAGAGGGGATCATCACAATGATGCAAAGAGGAATCACCGAAACGATTTGACTGATGTGTTTTTATACCGAATGCCAATACCAAAAGTTTGCACGTCTACATGAAGTGGCGCTACATCTCGTTTTCATGTTGTCGTCCGTGTTAACAGGTCGCGAGTCACGCTGCACATGCGCATGTCAGACAAGTCTCGAGCGGTGCTTCATCCAGAGTCTCGCCTGTCTTTACCGCGACATGTGTTCAGTTTTTTTTTCTGATGATATTTCTGAATAATTGTTAATACAAACTGCATGTAAACAGGTAGGGCAGGCAGGAGCCACGCTGCAGCAGCAACGCTACCTGGGTGGACGCACGACATATCGCAGCCGTCATGCGCTACGCAAGCGTCCAGTGTGGCAAGCCCGTTATGTGAGCTGCAGTTTATGCAAGTTTGCCAATGTTAAAACATGCATTAAAGCAGACGGGGGTCCAGATTTAGCACTCACCACTAAATATGATCAACTGGCAGGTTGATGAAACTGTCATCACTGCAACACAGAGGTTGATCGACCACATTTTGTGACTGGACACTGGTGGCGACATGCAACATATATAAGTGTATCACAATTGTTTATCGACACTCGCTGTGCACTGTCGCTACAGATCTGTACTGTACCCAGCTCAGTGTTTCCACCGGTAACATTGATCTGTAGTAAGCAGCTTTTCAGACAACTGTGCTGTGAAGAATGCAAGAAGACGCTGTAGTAACGTTGCATCAACAAACACGAGAATTTGCAAAACGAGATGAATTGCAAAACAGAAAACTATGTGGGCGGGATGGGACGTGTAAATAAATCGCTATAGAGAATGCTCAAGTCAGTGTCCAGGAACAAGTGCAGTTACTTTCTACATTTGGTCTGTGTGTGTTTTGAATTCATGTTGAAACGTCTAATAAATGAATGGGACCTTGCAAAATCGTATAGCTGTATCCCAAATACTTTGAGTACGTTATGATTTTTAGAAGTTTTGCCCTCTGAGCTAAGTTTCATGATTGTTGCTTTGCTCTTCTTCACTGGAAGGGTTTTCTTGTTCCTGAAGAAAAATTGGAGTGACACAGATCATGGTAGATACAGGTTCAGGGCTGAAAAAAAAACTTTATTTTTTGGGGTTATTTTGACTGTAGATTTTCCTAAGAGAGATTATTTTCATTTCCTTGAAAGTTTTTTACGTGAAAAGTTGATTTTCATTCCATGATGTATATACCAATTCAAATATGTTATCTTTTATAATATTTTTGAAATTAGCTAATTCTACTTCTTTCACTGGCTCTAACTTTTGAGTGTATATCTGAATATATATATATATATATATATATAT
>OMLP01045952.1:17194-29807 GCA_900302685.1 Spondyliosoma cantharus
ATAAAAGCATTTACATGTCTTTGAAATAAGGTGGTTGGCTAACAAGTGGATAAATGAGACTACAGATGTACAGATGTCGAGGGCATTAACACTAATTATGCCAAACAGACTCATCTTCTCACTACTTTACGGATTTTAGTTGCAAACTAATCAAACTTTCCAACTTCTAGACTGATCAATTGATACTAAAGTGTGTTAAGTATAGTCACACAGAGGTAAAATGATGATAATGCAACACTTTTCTCACTATATGAGCCATTATTACATTATGAGCAATATCAATAAGGTTCTTAATGTAATAAGTTATTACATTATTACATTATGAGCTGTTATTACATTATGAGCAATATCAATAAGGTTCTTAATGTAATAAGTTATTACATTATTACATTATGTGCAAAGCCCTTATTACGTTATGCGTCCTTGATTTTATTATATTATGAGCCGTTATTACATTATTAGCCATTATTACATTATTAGTTGCTACAGCCACACTTATTAAGCCAAAGAGGAAATGGTCAATATCTAGAACACCAAAAAAGATACATATCTCGGAGAACTGCACACATGTTTCGCTGTGGGGAAAAAAAAAGAAGAAAAAAAATTCATTGTTAAAATCCACATACATTAATGCATCTCTTATCTTAATGTATTTGCATCAAACACCAGTCACTAAATAAGTTGTTGGTTTAATCAAGATGAGGACGTTTTCTGGGAATGAGACAGGAGCACAGAATGCAGGTGTACTGTACAACAGAAAAACAATCCAGGGCACAGAGAGCCCTTCATATGAGACAATTTAAGAAAGAATTCTGAACAAGTGACCCTGGACCTCCCAGTTCATGTCATGGATTTTCTTGAAAAGTATTAATGTAAGAATTTCTATTAATGGGACCTATTAAAATCCAATAGTTCCACTCTAAATACTTTTAGTAAGGGATTTTCGTACTTTATCTCAGTGGCAACATTTTAAATAAGGTTACATGAACAAATGTATACTTTTTTTCATAGTATATAAAGATTCAATTAACATTAGTAAGTACAATAACAAGCATTAACCAATGGTACAAGATTGAGCATTAAGGAACTTTTATCATTTTTTTTGTTTTCATCATACTACATTGTTGCAAAAAAGATAATGTTTGATTCAAATATTGATTTATTATAGGTCTTCTGAAAATATGACCAAATCTGCTTGTTCGAAAATATACATACAACAAGTACAACGAATTGCGAATTTTGGTGATGAAGAAAGTTGTAGGAATCAAATATGATTTGTAACATGCCCTCTTGGAGACACACCCAGTAGACTCAGCGACAAAAACTACAATGAGAAAGTCTAAGGAGGTCAGCGTTGATCTGAAAGAGCGCATTATTGATTTGAAGTTATGGAAGTCACTTGGAGCATTTTTAAAGCAGTTACAGGTCCCAAGATCAACAGTGCAAACAATTATTAGTATATGGTGCATAGCACAGCTGTGTCATTGTCACAGTCAGGAAGAAAACACAAACTATCACCTGCTGCTGAGAGAAAATAGGTCAGGATGGTCAAGAGTCAACCAAAAAACCCCAAAAGGCCAGTCTGCTGTGAATTAGAAGCTGCTGGAAGACAGGTGACAGTGTCCACAGTCAAGCAAGTTTTCTATCAACATGGGCTGAGAGGCTGCCTTACAAGACAGAAGCTCCAGACGCGGCAACTTAAAGCTCGACTGATGTTTGCTACTCATCACATGGGCGAAGAAAAAAACCTTCTAGACAAAAGTTTGTGGTCAGATGTGACAAAAATTTAGTTGTTTGGTCACAGTGACCAGCAATGTGTTTAGATGAGAGAAGGTGATGCCTCTAACCCCAAGAAAACCATACCTACTGTCAAGCATGGTGGTGGTAATGTTATGCTGTGGGAAAGAAATGGCCCTCCCTAAGTCCTGACGTGTACCCCATTGAGAATATTTGGACTGTGCTGAAGAAACAAGTCTGTGCCAGGATGCCAACAAATTCAGTTGAACACCAATTTTGTCAAGAGGAGTGGTTAAAAACTCAGCCAGAGGCCTGCCAGAAGCTTGTGGATAGCTATCAAAAGTGCCAAATTGATGAGAAAATGACCAAGGGACATTCAACCAAATATAAGAATTACTATCTGATATTTCTTGACCCATTCATAGAATAAATTATACTACACTACACTAGAGTGGCATTAGAGGCATAAGATTGAAGGCTTTTTAAATGCAGGGTACTGTCAGGAACTCTGTACCTCATCATACAGTCGCATGGGCACCCCTGACAATTTCCATTATTTTCATTTATAAATAATTGGGTGTTTGGATCAGCAATTTCATTTTGATCTTTCAAATAACTGATGGACACTAATATTTCAGTAGCGAAATGAGGTTTATTGGATTAACAGAAAAAATAACAGCCTCTAGACGCTTCCTATAGCCTCTAATGAGTGTCTGGATTCTGGATGAAGGTATTTTGGACCATTCCTCCTTACAAAACATTTCCAGTTCAGTTAGGTTTGATGGTTGCCGAGCATGGACTGCCCGCTTCAAATCATCCAACAGATTTTCCATGATATTCAGGTCTGGGGGCTGGGATTGCCATTCCAGAACATTGTACTTGTTCCTCTGCATGTTTTGGGTCTTTGCCTTGTTAAAATATCTAGCCCCAGCGTAACTTCAACTTTGTGACTGATTCTTGAACATTATTCTCAAGAATCTGCTGATATTGAGTGGAATCTATGCTACCCTCAACTTTAACAAGATTTCCAATACCGGCACTGGCCACACAGCCCCCCACAGCATGATGGAACCTGCACCAAATTTTACTGTGGGTAGCAAGTGTTTTTCTTAGAATGTTGTGTTTTTTTCGCCGCCATGCATAACGCCCCTTGTTATGACCAAATAACTCAATCTTTGTTTCATCAGTCCACAGCACCTTATCCCAAAATGAAGCTGGCTTGTCCAAATGTGTTTTTGCATACCTCAAGCAACTTTTATTGTGGTGTGTGTGCAGAACAGGCTTTTTCCGCATCACTCTCCCGTACAGCTTCTACTTGTGCAAAGTGTGCTGAATTGTTGAACGATGCACAGTGACATCGTCTGCAGCATGATGTTGTAGGTCTTTGGAGGTGGTCTGTGTGTTGTCTTTGACAGTTATCACTATCCTTCGTCTTTGCCTCTGTGCCTGTAGTCTTCCATTTCCTCACTATGTTCCTCACAGTGGAAACTGTCAGCTGAAATCTCTGAGATAGCTTTTTGTAGCCTTCCCCTAAAGCATAATGTTGAACAATTTTTGCTTTCAGGTCATTTGAGAGTTGTTTTGAGGCCCCCATGTTGCCACTCTTCAGAGGAGAGTCAAAGAGAAGAACAACTTGCAATTGGCCACCTTAAATACCTTTTCTCATAATTGGATGCACCTCTCTATGAAGTTCAAGGCTTCATGAGCTCACCAAACCAATTTTGTGTTCCAATTAATCAGTGCTATGTAGTTACAGGTATTCAAATCAACAAAATGACAAGGGTGCCACATTTTTGCACAGCCTATTTTTCACGTCTGATTAAATTTCATACAACTTAATTTTGCTACACTAAAAAAAATAACCCAGTACTCAGCTTTTATTAGAAGATGAATGGCATGCCACTGTGATCATTTTCTGTGAAGACAGAGTAAATTATTATGCAGCCTCAGAGGGGTGCCTAAACTTTTTCGTACCACTGTAGCTTTAGCCAGTCACAACAGGTATCCACTGGTAAAAAGGTTTTCAAACCTAAAGGATGGATTTTTATTTATTTATTAATTTACAGGTAAATAATCAATCACTGGAAACGTTTTTTGTAGGCTGGTTGAAAATGAAACTATGAATGCTTGCATGAAAAAAAAATTTCTATGCGGGGTCAAGTCTGAACACATAAGTCTTCAGTCTTTTGCGGAAGATGGCTAGTGACTCTGCTATCCTGACATTGGCCGGGAGTTCGTCCCACCACTGAGGCGCCAGAACAAAGAAGAGTCGTGACTTTGCTGAGCGACCATTGTTTGCTCTCAGTTATGGCGGTACCAGCCGGCCAGCTGATGTAGTGGAATGAAGTACTCACGCTGGGGCATGTGATCTGACAAGGGTTTGGAGGTAGATGGGTGTAGTTCTGTTGACAGCCTTGAAGGCATCTCATTCCAAGCCTTTTTGTTATTGTCAGTCACGTGGAAATGGTTCAACCGAACTACACACTTAAAAAGACTACTACAAAAGTTTGGCTCTTTGCATGCCACTCGTTTCACCTAGGGATATGATTAACTGAGCTATGGAGGGTGCACGCTTAGGATTTGTCTGTTAAATGGTTGCTCGTGCTTCACTCATAGCACCCTCCATTATCAAGGGACATGAAAGCTGTTTAAGAGTCAAGACGTATTCGTTATGTGCTTTCATACTGCATTTAATGCATCCATGTGAAATGATGTAGCATTTTATTAAACCATTTTCTTATATCAATGTGTCTATCGCAGATACATATTGTATCGTTTTATCACCCTTGAAAGAGATACAACAAACAGCACAATTTAGCAGAAAAGGTATTGAATTACACAATACTAATTGTTGTGTGGACTATGTTAGTGTATTCTTTATTATTCTTACTTATTTGTATGAACACCATTGTTTTTCTGGTCTTTATTCTTTTTCTGTCTTTCTTAGGTTTTTTGGCACTTTTGAACATCATATCTTCAGGAACAGAAACCGTTCAACTATCAAAATATTCAGCTTTTTGCAAAACATTTTTGTACGATGGAAGTAAATTGAGAAATCTTCAAATCCTTTTCATAACCATCCCACTTTGAACTTCCTCAGGATAGTTCAGCTACAGACATAAAAACTTTAAACTATTACATTTAAACAATTAAACCTTTGGAAAATCTTTTACAATTTTTGAAATATCACAGGTTTAGTTCCATGCTCCAGCTCCACTGGAGCTTTTATATTGGGTGTGTATTGCAACTATTTAGATTGCGTGACATCAGCTGTGATTAAGGGTGGGCAGTATCCAATTTTTGATACCATTAAACCTTCCCCAAATTTCCCCACGGTATACGCCATAACCACCAGCAGATGACAAATCACATTGTAGGGCTTTGAGGGAGCCTCCAACTGCTGCTATATTGTTTTCCACCACAAGTTGGCTGCACTGCTGCAGTGCACTTCGACTGTAATTTTCCACATTTTTCCACATCAACATTTTTAGCATATTTAAATTTCAAGGTCTAATTTAATGTGAAGCACTCACGGCATGTTTTTGTTAAGTACTGTGAGCTGCATTTCTTGTATGGAAGGTGCTTTACAAATAAAGACTATTGTGACGTTTGTATTATTATTTTCATACAATGACAAAAATATGATACATGTTCTGGGTTGTGAACTTGATGACAAGTTAATTCTCAAAGTAACGGTTGATTGATTTTGAGAGGCACGTAGATTTGAATAATCACCATTTCTGGCTGTCACCTTCATGTAAATCTACTGGCTCTCCCTTGTCATTCCATCAGAACCAAAAATACTGCCAAAGGGCAGCGGTTGCATTTTTTGGGGGGGACTGACTTGTTGGGCTTGCTATACAAAAGTGGCCTATGCCGTAGTGAGCATTTACACATGTGCGCTCATGTGTCAATGTTGCTGGCACTAGTGAGCGGATTGCCAGCTGTAATCACTTACATTAAACACACCGCTCGGCTCACAGCTCTCTGTGTTGTGTAGAGTGGACAGGCAGAGTGTCTGCAGGGAGGGCTGTCCCTCCATACACAACTAGCTAGGACTCTACCTGCCCTTCAGACATGCTTTATGTTCACTCTCCCTAGCCCAGAGACACTCCAGAGTGATAGACCAGCCCACTGGTCCGGAGGGACTCAACAGCTGAAGAGGACAGTGTGTTCACTGGGGAAACTACAGGTAACAATCCTCTGTGTTAGCACCGCTATTAAGGACTGAAGGCGGCACATTTGCTCCAATGTAAGGCCGGCAAATTGCCGCCTTCTCTTTGTAAAAACGAGGCGTAATATTCCTCCTTTTCCAAAAGCCACCACTTGGCCGCCTCTGGGGTAGGCGTAAACATGTGATGTGACATGAAGCACGAAGTTGGGCAGTGAACAGTGTCAACGAGTTTGTCTTCAAAATAAGAACTTTACATTGCACCCCATTGGAGTTTAGAACTGGGTTCTTAGCGGGGGGCTTTTAATTTGAAAGTAGCAACCGTTGATAGTTTTCCAGCCGCTTCACAGTTAGCTGACAGCTAGCGGATGCAACCAAACAGCTCCGCTGGCTGTCAGCTACAGAGATCTCAGCGGCTTTCCAGTTGCTGATGTTGACGTCCGCGGATGAAGTGATGGACTGACTGCTGTTTCCTGGTTTTCAAACTCCCCACTGGTGGCCCGTACAACAGTGCACGTCATCGACACCTCCGCCCATCTCACGCAGAGGCCGGCACATTTACGCCTCGTGTTTACATAGAAATGGAGGCGGAAATAAGTGTACCCTCCGAGGAGGCCGCCAATATGCCGCCCTCTTTGTAAACACGCCGACCGGGCCTATTGGTGGCTTATTGCCCGGAGTAAAAACAGCTAATGACACAAATGTTTTAACTTCTCGTCATATCAGCCAGGCAATCATAACGACACTCAGTGAAAAATTGCCTGGGGTCCTGGCTCCTTTTGCAATTGTGACAAAACCTGTGGAAAAATTGACTCCTAGAGTTAACTCAGTACTTGATTTGCTCCTTGGTTCTGTGGCACCAGTCTCTACCAAGACAAGACGACCAAGGAAATCTAATCCCTGGTTTACCAATCTCAAGCAGGCCTGCAGGAAAATGGAACAAGCAGGGCATAAGTCAAAATTGGAAGTTTTTTTTTTATCTTGCTTGACGTGAAAGTGTATTTAATTATAAGCATGCTCTTAATACTGCTAGAAGATTATATATCTCTGGCCTAATAAACAGTAATTAACAAAATCAAACAAAACTTACTCAAAAAACACAGTCCATGAGTTATGTACCCTTCAATGCAAATGAATTCTTAGATTTCTTTTGCAATAAAATTGATGAGATTAGAATTAAAATCAACTCATCATCTCTTGCTTCCTTGTCAAAGTTTATTATAAGACATCCTTCTGCTGATTCTCAGTTAGTCTCAGCTCTTAACACTTAAAAAATAATCTCGCTTGAGATATTGTCTAAAATTGTCTCATCCTCAAAACAAACTACTTGTGTCCTGGACCCCCTTCCGGCAAAACTGTTTAAAGAACTATGGCCAGCGCTGGGACATACAATGTTAAATATTGTTGATTTATCACACATGATCCTGCTAGTTTTAAGTCTACTGTGGTTAAGCCTCTACTTAAGAAACCACACCTCGACCCAGGATCTCTAAATAATTATAGACCAGTATCCAACCTTCCCTTCCTCTCTAAAGTCTTAGAAAGAGTTGTGTCCCAGCAACTTTCAGGCTACCTACTTAATAGTAATCTCCTGAAACCTTTCCAATCAGCTTTCAAAGTCACTCCATCGAAACTGCCCTTACTGAAGTGGTAAATGGCATTGTACTTACTTTAGACTAACTCTACCTCAGTGCTTCTGTTACTGGATCTCAGCTCTGCATTTGATACCATAGATCATGGCATATTGCTAGTCAGACTAGAAAGTCAATTTGGTATCTATGGCCTGGCTCTTGCCTGGCTAAAATCTTACCTGTTTGAAAGAACACAATGTGTTTCTTACAATAGTACCTCTTCAGTTTTTACCGATGTGAAGTATGGTTTTTACCAGGGCTCTGTTCTGGGTCCTTTGCCCTTCTCTTTATATATTTCACCTAATACCAAATAATGTGGAGTTATGGAATACATTTCCACTGCTATGCGGATGACACTCAGCTGTATGTGCCCATAAAAGCTGATGATAAATCTCAAATCATAAAATTAGGGACCTGCTGTACGCAGTGAAGAAATGGATGTCAGAAAACTTCCTGCTCCTAAATTCGGATAAAACTGAGATGCTGGTCATTGAGACACCATGTTGAAGAAATTATCAAGATCGCTTTCTTCCACCTGCGCAATATAGCTAAAATTAGGTCTTTTCTGTCCACGGCGGACACAGAGATCCCGATTCATGCCTTTGTTTTGTCTAAGCTGGACTATTGCAATTATTATGCCTTATTTTTGGGTCTTCCCCGTGAGAGCACTAAAAGTCTGCTGCAGCTAGAATCTTAACGCGTACAAGATAATTTGATCATATTACACCAATCCTAGCATCTCTGCAATGGCTCCCAATACATATAAGATCAGACTATAAGGTGCTGCTGATGACATACAAAACTGAACACGGCCTTGCCCCGTCGTACATGTCAGATCTCATTACACCATATATTCCAACTTGTGCATTATGCTCTCCAGGGTTATGAGGAAGTCAGCTGGCTGCAGGGCTTTTTCCTATCGGACTCCCTTCCTCTGGGATAACCTCCCATCTGATATCAGACAATCTGGTTCTATTGGCGCCTTTAAATCTAAACTCAAAACTCACTTCTTTGATTTAGCCTTTAATTAGACCTTGATGTTGATTGCTAGCTTCTTCAGTGGGTTGGTCTCTGTAGTCGTTTTTAGCTGTAGCTGCAAGCTGTGTCACTCTCTACAGTTTCCTCCTCTTCCTCTCTTTCATTCAGGCTCCCTTTTGAAGACCACGGGCCCCAGGGGCCATCTACCTCTCCTGGCTCCTGCTGCCTCGAAATACTGACGGGTCTGGAACGTCACACCCTGGGCTCCTCTGGATCATTGCTCTCCTCGGTTTCACTATCTCCTCATATCTATATTTTTGTAAATATTGATGCCTCTTAACTCTGATCTCTCTGTCTATTACTAATTATCTCCACCAGGGTGGACAGGAGGTCGTATGGCTCGGGCACCACTTGGTGATGCCTAGTCCTGTTGAGTCATGGATCCACACACTTTACATATAATTTGTATCAGAAATTCTGTCAATGTAACTTGTCAACTGTGATTTGTTGTTCTTTTCTGTACACGCGACATCTATTGCATGTCTGTCCGTTCTGGAAGAGGGATCCCGCCTCTGTGGCTCTTCCTGAGGTTTCTTCCATTGTTTTTTTTACCCTGTTAAAAGTTTTTTTTTTCCATCAACATGGCAAGTTTTTCCTCACTCAAGTCGAGGGTCTAAGGACAGAGGATGTCGTTCACTGTATAGATGTAAAGCCCATTAAGGAAATGTGATTGCGATTTTTGACTTCTATGCCGGATGCCGGAGCCACGAAGGAACAATTCAGCTGAATTTAGCATCGACAGGAAGTCACACACTGAAACAACAACATAACATCCTGTTCCTTTATAAAAAATAAATAAATAAAAAAAAAAAAAGAGTTGACCCCAGCACAAAAATCTCGAAAAACGCAGCTGGTGGGGGTTGCCAAACAGCGGGTGGCGGAGCAAAACCAGATTGGAGCGGACACGTATCTGGTGGAATCTCGGGGTTAGCTGTATGTGGGAAACGTAATTCATCACAACCAAACAGATTTTTTAAAGGCAAGACCTGCATCAGACAATATTAAACGGCTTCTTCAGATCATGCAGACATCTGATGCGTCAGATGCCCGTCTGACAGCTGTGTTTAGTTTTGAGTCAGAGACAATTTTTGATAGCTTTGGATCACTTACGTTTGGTATTAGAAGTAGGGATGTCCAGATCCGATCTGCAGGATTGGGATCGGGGCTGATATGGGCATTTTTGAATGTGGACCCAAGCCCGATTTTAATTTTAATTTTTTTTTACGTCAGAGCACAATTTGCGGCAGAACGCAGATGCACGCGTAACGTTACTCTGGCAAACCTGTGGATAAAATGTCTGCAGTGTGGAAATAACTTAAATTAGAAAGCGAAAGCAGTCCAACGGCGACATGTAAAGGCCCCCACACACCGCCCAGACGTACAACTGCCTTATCCGACCACACCGTTGCCTCTTGTCTGAAGCGTTCGGCAGAAAAGTTGCATTGTACACACCGCTTCGACGTGCTGCCAACCCCGTCCTGCTAACCCTGAACACAGATTAATTCGTCCTGAACAGACCAAACAGCTGTCCAAGTGCCAGTACTCCAAGACATGAAAACAGTGAATGAAGGAATGGAGTGCATAGAAAAACAAAGCTCACACAGTATTCCGTCCCTCCCACACACCGGGATTCGCTAGCACACAACCAATCAGAGAATCCAATGGCTCAGACGTCCGACAGCCCACCTCCTCAGACTGCACATGCTGAAACGGATCAGACGCTGTCCGCGCGGCTCCGAACGCTTCCAACGCAGCTGTACACACCGAACAGATTTGTTCCCGACCTCATCCAAACGCTTCAGACGTCCAATGGTTGGGCCGGTGTGTTCCTGCCTTAACATCTGAAATACGATCGTTTCACAAGAGGGTAACAAAAGAGCAGCGTTTAATACTACTCATTTGATACGGCACCTAAAAAACAAACACTCAAAGTAACACAACAAGTTCACTCAAGCAATACAGGCAAAGGCACCGAAGCAACAAACAGTCACGGATACTCTCATAAGGAAAGAGAAATATCCTCGACACAGCGACATGGCCAAGGGTATTAAAGAGAAGGTCATTTAATTCATCGCTCTGGATAACCAGCTCATCTCCGTGGTAGAGGATCAGGGTTTTCTTCATCACCTGGAGTTTTTGAATCCCCGGTATGCCCTACCATCTCGGCATTACATTACATTGACTCCACTTTCGAGTTACGTGCCGGTATGCGCGCTAGTTTTGTGGGTCTCATACAGCAGAGCAAGTAAAACAGGCGAGGAGATGCTGAACACGTGTGAAATAGACAAGCGACAGGTCGATGTCATTTTACATGACAACGTAAGAAATATCAAAAAAGCAGTGGATGATATGGAGGTACCAAGCATGGGCTGCGTCTCACACACACTTCAGCTGGCTGTACACGAGGGTCTGCTCACAGTGCAGTGTCACAGACTCACCTGCTAACACAAGGAAGGTGGAGGCCAATGTTGTAATAGCATATGCAGAATAAGAAAGAGCCATATGAAAGTATATACTTTGTTTCAACAAAATAAAAAAACCTATTAAGGAACAGCTTGGATGCAGGTACTTTTTTCTTAATGCAGCTGTATTATACAGGAAAATATTAGTTAGGCTAAGTATCGGATCGGGACTCGGGATCGGCATTTACTTAATATTAAAGGACTCGAATCAGGATCGGGGTAAAAAAAAAACTTGATCGGGACATCCCTAGTTATCATATAGGCTTTGAAGCACATTTATGGACAAAAACACTATTTTTTCTGGTCAGGTTTCAAGCTCTTGGAATGGGCCAGGTTTCACTGACTGTAGCCTTATACTGATGGTAGAGTAGTAGTGATAAGAATAAATTTGTAAGTAAGTGCAAACAACTTCATAGATGAACTGATCGAATGCTGTGGAAATACACAATATTATTTAGTTATGTGGCCATTACAATGCAGGAAATTCACTTTCCACCATTTATGAGAGACCTTTGTTTGTGCCAGCCACTGGCTGCTATTATTTATTATTATTTACCACTTTACAGTGTGCCTTCTACATCATGGAGATGTACACATGTGCAGACTCTCCAGACTTGTCTAAGATTAAAAAATGGCTGAAAATAACCGTATCATCTGGATTTTTCTTTTGCCAGGCTGACAACCCCCTGTTCAAAAATGCCACCACCACTGTGGAAAATCCAACCTTCACTGGAGAGTGATGGCTTCCCCTTCAGTACAGAGTGTTCAGTACATCACTGTTTTGTTGGAGTTATTTCTTTATTTGAACAGAGTATTCTTTGTAATGATCCAATATGAAACATGCAAATGTCCACATTGAAAGACGTATATTCTGTTTTTCATGTTGACTTGCTTTTTTTCTTAATAATGAAATACTGCCATTTACTGTTTTTACAATTGTTGGTGCATTTTATTTCTTTACTTATTATGCCAAAAGATATTATTTGTTTTCATTGCTTATAATACTTATAATACTTGCTTATAATAATTATAATGTACACAGTAGAGGAGTTGGTCGTGTCCAAACATACATATACTAGATGTATTATTTTTGGACAAAGATGCTCATTTGATAGCTCAAAACTCTGTTTTTCTGTTCATGTGGTTCATACTTTTAGTTATTCCTTAAATGATTCCTTTGATGTGAGGTTTTGAACAAAAATGGGTTTGAATATGTTGTAAAACCAAAACAGTGATCCAAGAGACTCTTTTATGCCTCTTTTCACATTCAAAATTGCATCCAACCTCTCATTCTTTTCTGTATGCCTCTAAAAGTAAGTAAAGTACAGGCTGTTTGTTGACCTAACTTGATTGTTTTTAACACACACACACACACACACACACACACACACACACACACACACACACACACACACTTGTATATAGTACATGTTAGTTAGATTGTGTGTTTCCATCTTTGTGTTAAATAAAATACTTTTAAACCTTCTTGCTGTCTAGTTAATATTGTACAAGAGTGAATGTTTCCAACCTCTACACTGTCAAGAACTCCAAAATCCTTCAACCATTACAGCTGT